>JBBPMU010000426.1:0-23518 GCA_038090475.1 Wakefieldia striispora | reverse complement strand
ACGGGGGGGGGGGGGGTGGAGGTGGACGGAATGGTGGTGGCGGTGGTGGCGGCGGATGGAACGGTGGCGGTAGGGGTGAGGGTGGAAGTGGAGGGAAGGGTGGACGTATGGGTGGGGGTGGAAGTGGAAGTGGGTGGAAGGGTGGACGTGGCAATATCCCTGTGTCGCCGCTGCTCACGTCGTTGCTGCCCACATCACCATGGCTCAAATTGTCATTCAAAGCCAGGCTACCAACTGTCCTGTCATCAATCCCACCACTGTCTGTGGTTGACCTGGAAGTGCGGGGGGTCGGGATCGATAATACATTAGAAAAGAACAGTGAGAGAACAAATAAAGGGAGCAGTAACATCTCGGATGTTACGAGGGTGTTGGAGTGAGTCCTTGTGGACTGCTCGTGATTCCTTTATACTCGAGAACGCCAAGGATTGATGAAGCATTACATTAGGTCCTGTTGTAGAGAGCTCAGCCTCCATTTTCTTATCCTTGGGCCATACCATTTGAGTTCCATCGCTGTTCATTTCCCCTAACCCTCCCATCACCGAACACCAAGAAAGGACTAAATAAAGAGACAGTGAATCATAACTTGGCCTGGAGAGTGGAGTGGATCACTCCTGGTTGTAAGGACGGATACCAACGGGTTAGCTCGTTTTGCGACATAGAGCGGGATGAGACACACCTTCCGACTCATTAGACCATATGGAAATGCAGGAACAATCACGAGGCCCGATGCGCGTCTGTACACCTGATAATGAGTAACAAGGAGTCACACAGTAGCAGTTGAGATGGAGTAGGAGTCCCGATTACCCTCACAATACGGTTAAAGCTTGAAATCGGAGAGCTTGAAGATTCCGGTACAACAAAGATGCAACCTTGAACTGTAGAGAATCGATCGAATCTTGGTGGCCACGCTGCTTGGATGATCCCCGAGCACAGTTGGAAATGGTCCTGTAACTGGATCCAGGTTACATCCGTTATTCCCCTCGGAGAATGATGATGCCAGTGGTACACGATAATTCGGAACCCCATGTACGGCCATCGGTGCGTTCACCAGGTTATAGTAAAGTTCTCACTGACAAAAACGGAAGTTTTTGGTTGACGGATAGGGATTCGCGACGCTCTGAAACCACTGAGGCAGATACAGTTTACCACAAGAACCTAACAGAGATGAATGTGACATAACGCCGCTTGAGATACCAGGGAGCGCGTTTGAGGTGCCAGACGGGAGCGCTTATGTAAAATGAGCGAGTCTGTCAACTCTGTGGCTGTGCTCATTCCTCAGAGTATGTGTGGATTCCGAGTCAGCAGTACACCTTACTCCGTTCGCTGTGTTTTTCATCTTCTAGGTGAGTCCTTAATCACTCTTTCAGGTTGACTCACCTCAATTAGGTTCTACAGTGACTTTACCCTGCTGGCCCCTCTTTGCTGTCGCCTTGCTACTGGTGTTTCTGCGGTCATGCATTTTCCGGTACTCTGTTACTTCTCCATTTTTTGTCCCTCAGTGGTATCATTGTCTTCCTCCGATCATTTGCTCACTTTTTGTGTTTGATATGACCCTGCGATCACAACTGACGTGTTCTGTTTGGGCCCTTATGAACTTTTCTCGTGCTGAGATGGTTCCTACATGCTCGCGAAGCGGGTTCCACAAACTCACCTCACCGTTATCCATGGATCTGTTGCATCGTGTCGTATATCGGTCAGTTCGTCGAATGCCAATTGCATGACCTCTGATGGTCAAGCTTCCTCTCTTACGTTCACTTCGCTTTATTGCGTTATCATCACGGTGACGCCTCCACGGAAAATCGGTGGGTTCATGTCAAGTAGCATGCCACAAAGAGCCATACATAGAATGCAGCGAGTTTGGCGCGGATATGCCTCGACCGGATTTCAAACTACCGAAAGAGTCGCGGCGCTGTCTCCGCGAAATGCAATTGCGTTTAAGTCGTCATTCACTCTGTTCTGACTCCTGAGCGCGGTCATTTTGGGCACGATGTAGCGGAGCCTGTGTCATATTCTTGGACAAGTTTGAAACTGTACTACGTTTGTCGCGGTAACACCGGCCATCTAAATATAATGATTCGTTCCACGTTTCGGCGAAGCGGCAACATCATCGAGAGTTCTGAATCATACTTACCAGAAACGGGTCGCCTGTGCTTGACTTTCCAGAGCCTCTGACTCCACTGGCATACTGACCGTCTGCCAGTGGTGGCGTCTTACGAGTAGCTCGACTGGTCTACATCCCCAACGCCGATCATGTATCATATGAGACTGCATTTCTTATACACTCTTGATACTGTCGCTTCTCGACGTCGAACCAGTACAGGAAGGACCTCTGAGGCTCAATTGGGCACTGCGTAGCCCAAGGAATGCCATCAGCCCAGTTGGTCCTTGTTTGGAAGATCTCATGCCAATGCTTTGGGGTATCCGTAAGGATATAGGTCGCGAAATGACCTCTGGTCACTTGCTAAGCTAGTTTCTACATTCATGGTAGTTTCTGTAAGTTGATTTGTGACTCGAACGGAAAGTTGATTGCCCTGGAAGGACATGAGTATGTGATTCAGCTATCATCATAATGTCGCCTTCACAACTTCGATTAATGGTTCAGGGAATACACCGTTAGCAAGGACAGCTCTATGGGTCGCAAGTAATGTACTAGTAAGGGCCAAAAATGTACACCAACTTACGATCGGCGAAACCCGTCCGCTGCAATGTCACGGTTCACGATACTAAGCTGCGGACCCGCACCTGGACGTAGGCGACGCGGGAGTTGGCCAAATTTTTCTGTGTCGCTACCGTTCACGTTGCCGTCAGCCACGTTGCCGTCTCGAGTCACATCGTCATCGGACCCGTCACCATCGGCCTCGCTGCCGTCGGCCGTATCATCACTGTCTGTCCAATTATCATTGGCCAATCCGGTCTCCTGGGGATGCGAGATCGAGGGCAGGTTGTTCCGCTGTCATCAACTACCATCAACAATGCTCTTGGTCGACCCGGAAGCCTCGGGGGGAGCAACATCTCAGATGTTGCGAGGGTGTTGGAGTGAAACCTTGTGGGCCGATCGTGTTTCCTTGATCCTCGAACACCCAGGATCGATGAGGCACTATATGAGGCACTGTTTCGAAGAGCTCAGCCTCCATTTTTATCTCCTATCTTTGTACCACATCATTCGAGCTCGACTAGCATTCATTATCTTTCTCATCATTGGGTACCAGGAAAGGACTACACAAAGGGATGGTATAGCGCAACCTGGCCTGTAGGGCGGAATAGATCACTCCTGGTTATAAGGACGGGCACAAATGGGTTAGTTTGGTAGTCGATATTGAGCAAAACGAGACCCTGCCTACTCATTAAACCAAATGGGAACGTAGGAACAATCATGAGGACCGATTTGCATCTGCATACCCAACAATGAACGACAAGAGTTGACGCGGTAAAGTTGAGGTGGTGTGAGAGTCCCAATTGCCCTAACAATATGGTAAAACCCGAAGGTCGGAGGTTCCGACGTAACACGAACATGACAATTGCGAGAGTCGATCGAATCTCAGTGGCTGCACTACTCGTGTGACTCCTAAAATGGTCCTATAACTCAATCCAGGTGACTTTGGCTAGCGACAACCCCTCGGAAAGAATGATGGTGGCACAGGATAGCTCGGAACGTCATGTACAGCACCGGCGCGCTGAATGGCAGTGCCCACTGACGAAAACAGAAGTGTTGGTGATGATTCGGAATTCGTGGGGCACTCAGATGATTGAGACCATCCAATCGACCAAGACGCTGCGTAGCTAGCCATAAGAAATTAAGAATCACAGTACCAGCCATTGACTGCAAACGATGTACCAACTTACATAAATGCCGTGGCAACACATTGGCCGACCTGAGCCGACCTAAGTAACCTAGATCTAGGGCCCGCTCGCGCGGTTTTCTAGTTCACTTAGTCCAAGTACTTCCACTAACCACGAGTGGCTCTGTAGGTCCCGTATGTCTCGCAATTTACGCGGACACAGCAGCACATCTGAGAAGAAGCCCGTCCTGGACGTCGCTAAAGGTGTGGTGGCATGGCACGGGAGGCGAACAAGGAGACCAATAGCAGAGTGAGGAGATGATGCGAATGAAATTGCGTAGTACTTTTCGGCGGGGACGGGCGTGATCTACAAGGGCGGGTGGAAGCCTGGTGGGTTGCCAGCGCCTCGGCAGACAGTCGCACTCGAGACACAAGGGAGAGGTTTCTGACGCCAAAAATGTAGTTTATGTTAGGTAGTGCGAGGAAAAGTGGTGACTCGGACGCCTTGAGAAGAAATGAGGGAGACAAGGAAGCGCTTCAGAAGGTGTCTGGCGCAGAGTGTCGAGAATTGGTGAGCAAGTTGAAAGGACACACAAGCGCGGTCAAATTGCGTTGTTGACATGTCACTGGACGGGACGAAAATCCTCACAGGACCGTTGGCGCGGCGAAATTCTCACCCAACTTGAACGACCCGGTCCGACAGCTGTCGGCAACCGCCACGGTAGTACATACCATGGGTCTCAGTCTGGGTCTACGAAAGCGAGTGACCGCCTACTCACGGATTTCAACTTCAGCGTCGTTTTGTCCATCAGCCAGTCCATCACCTGGTACCACGACAGCAACTTGCGCCTATTCACGCTATCTTGTGACGGCTACGTTCGGTGTTTCGATGTATCTATAGTACCGGGGCCACACTCTCGATATGGCGCATTCACAGCGGAGACAACCAGCGATCGATTGCTCTGGCAAGTGGCGGCGCATATCTTGCAGCTTCCGCCGGTTCACCGAGGCCAACTCATCATCGTGTTAATTCCAGTCGAGCCTGCAGCTGTCGCCTTTCGAGAGCGACCAAATGCGGGCAGTCTTGTCATCTCCGTGCCGCTTCGAATCCAACTTCAGATGAATGCAAATCTACTAGCTCGCTTTGCCAGTGAGTCAAGTCATCACAACGTTTCCTCCCCTCACTTCTAGGTGAGGAAATCTATCTGTAGACTTCAACTTTGCGTTCGATATGGGTTCGTTTCCCGCTGCATCTTTGTCCGCTCTATAATAGTTACTAGGCGCCCGTATTGAACCCGTGGGCTCTGTTCCGCGCTCATCGGGGCAAGCACGCTTGTCCTTGAGTGTTCTATTTCCAAGTCTTCCAGGACAACGTGCATAACTTAATGTAGTACAGTATTGGCCGAGGTTTCAAATCTGGAGAGCTGCCGCTCGCTATCGAAAGGCGTGCAACCAATCATCAAAACCTATCACTAGACGATCCACCAATGTCCTCAGGGACGACACCTCGTCAATCAAGCTCCCATAACCTGGTGTAAACCCGGCTCTAGCAAATCCTTCGACGATCATATTCCCCCACAGGAGCATCCATGCCATCGTCCAGATCCATCCCGTTACCCCACCCTCCCTCTTCCCCGTCAACCGAAGGAACGCTCGCTCAGTAAGCACTCCCGGGCCCATCATCCCGAAACCAATAAGCATCCACCCGATCTCTACCTGACTACCAAGGCTCAGCAGTACGACGTGGTGAAAGACCCCTGATGCAAGGAATGCCCCGATAATCATACCGGTATGGCCAAAGACGACGGAGAGTGGATAACCACCCAGGACGAGGAAATGTTGTCGATGACACTGATGCCACCTACGACCCCAGAAGTCGCTTAGCGATGTCGCGCACCACGGGGCATCGAATACAGGCGGCCATTGAGCGGGGTCTTGTCCAAAGAAAAGAACGGCGAGGGCGGCGCACAGATCATAGCCCATCTGCGACATCGCGTAAATCGCGAAGGCAGCGCAGACCGAGATAAAAGTCGATCTAAGGTATCGCAACGGGAAAGGAAGGATGTCATCGAATATGGTGTATCCCTCGGGGATAGCTCCAACTCCCACGGCGATAAACGTTAGGAGTGCTCGATGGAGAATACCGAATATCAGAGCATGCAGAACTGCGGAAAGCAATGCATGGGTGACGAATGCTGTGCAATTCGTTGGGCGTGTCTCGCGTGGAATATACAATCCGCGCGACCAGTTCCAACCATGACCACGAAAGTTCAAGGTGAGGTCAATGGCATCCGTAATGACTGACGGAGGGCTATTTGCAGGACGAAGGTATCGCACAAGTGGTTCTTTGTTCAACGTCCAGCCAAGGGTACGGGTAGTAATAAAGAGCATAGAGAGCTAAGCGGACAGAAGCCTGAGTAAGTCGAGGATGTCAGAGTCGATGAACATACCACCAGGCCGGTGTCGAAGCTTTCCTGCCCTGGTTTTCCAAACGACATGCCAGTGTCCACAGAGATTACAGCACGCAATGCTAACAACGCGATCACGGGCCATAGCGATCCGAATGGTGTGTGTTTGTGGTGTCATAGCCAACACGGCCGCTACGAGGTAGCAAACCACCGGAGGGAGGACGTATGAGACCAAGGTTACGACGTCAAGTGGTATTTTTGCTGATGGGACACCGAGAGCCCTCAGGGCGAACGACATGGTAGGTCTTGCCGTATCTTAGTAGGTAGTGTAATTTATATATGTTTGGGTTGCGAAATCTTTCTTCGTCCGCTACGGGGCCACTTGAAAGCGGGTCATAGCGGCTATAGTAGCAAGTGAAAGGGTTCGCGGAGTCATGGCTGTCAGCAATCCGACCATCGGGTCACTTCATGTACATAGTTTGTAAGCCACTGATGACCGAATCAGGATTCGGAAAGGCAACTTGAAAGATTGGATGTCTGGGATGGATTTGAAATAAAACTGCCACAATAGATATGTATCTCGACGTACTTACCCCATTTGTGTGAATACCCTGATGCGCAAGCCAAATGTCTTAATTCAACCCACATAAGAGCAAGCTCATCCCAGATCCCCGAAACTCTGGCTTGTGCAACGTAGCCTAGATGTGCCGCATGTCCCGAACGGTTGTGAAGAGAGCCCGGGGTGTGGCAATGGCGACAACCTGGGGGATAGACCTGCTGAGATAGGCATAAGCGCCCAGGTCACGAGGGGCCATAATAATATCACCAAGAACACGCGTAAAGTGCGGCGTAAATCAACATGTTCTTGCCGCTGTACTGTCATCCGCTGAAAATGCTTTCCAAACTACGCCTGTGGCCAAACAAGGGTGAGTGGGTGGATAGAACGATACAAGAGACGACGCTCACTAGACGAAAGAGTCGCATCAAAATGGTGCTAGGACCAGAAAGGCAGAGCAAATTTTCAATGAACAAAGACCGGACCGATATGGCGAGAGTAATACGATCGCAGATGGGACACTGACAAGGACCCATCCAAACAAGGCTGAATCACAGGTCGTGCAGAAAAAGAAGGTGAGAACGATCGAGATCAGTGGTCGAGGTGATGTATTCTCAGTGGCATTCCTCCCCGATGGGGAACACTTCATGGCTGGTGGCCGCGAAGGGAAGATTCGATGCTGGCGAATGAAAGATAGGAAGCAGGTGGGGAAGCCGATGGATGCGAGTTTTGATTCCGATGTCTACAACATTGCAGTCTCACCCGAAGGGAAGTGGGTCGTGAGCGGGACGGGCCAGGGGTACGTGGAGGTATTTGATGCACAGAACCGAAATAGGAAGACCAGGTTGATTGGCCACACCTCCGCAGTGAATGCTGTTGATGTGTCGCCAGACGGGACGAAAATCGTGACTGGATCGTGGGATCAGACTGCGTGTGTTTGGTCACATTCGGGTCTCGGAGAGCAACTGCTCGAACTGGAACACGAGGGGTCGGTAGTCGCAGCAAAGTTTTCGCCCGACGGACATCTATTTGCAACTGCTACGTAGAACTGCGAGTCTGTCAGAATCTATGAATCTGAAAATGGTCACCTTGTCATCGATTTCAATATTGCGGTTAACTCTCTTCAACCAGTCCATAGCTTGGCATCCCGAAACCCAACATCTTTTTGCTCTATCTTATGATGGCTACATTCACCACCTCGATGTATCTGCTGGGACCACACTCTCGAAATGGCGCATTCACAGCGACAACGACCCTCGGTGCATCGCCTTAGCAGGTGATGGCACATACATTGCAGCGTCTGCTAACTCGTCCATCTCATTCTGGGATACTGCGACCCAAGGGCAACTCGGCCTTCCCATCAGGCATACTGACGCCTTCCATGCTACGACCTTATCTGCGGATCATGTGATGGTCATGAGCGCGGGCAAGACCATCGTGGCCTTGGACCTGCGTGACATTCTTCCTGCTCGTTATTGGGACCGCGTAAGTATATTCTCCCAGATGCAGATACGCTTTCCTTACTTCGACCTGAAGAACATGCGGGACCTCCAGAACAATCTTGTGAGCCTCCAGAGTCGTTACAAGGCGAAATCACATCAGCTCCGGATTGCCATCCTCACTGCTCAGCTGGAGCACTTGAAGTTCTCAGTTGCCGCTAAAACAGACGAGCTCACTGCCGTGCGGAGGGAAATCTCCCAGCTCCCCAATGTATCACACGAGCTCATCTCTACGCGTAGCGACCTCAGAACCTCCCGGTCGCAAATTTACGAGATCGACCAACTGTACAGTGGGCAGCTAAGAAGGCTCAGGTCTGCCATCACAGACAGTCAGCCTCTATTATCCGGCGTCCAGCCGCTCATTGCAGATTCGGATTTGGATGCTGAGGAGGTCATTGTCCAGGTCGTGAAAGGGCTCAATGCAGCCGTCTGGCTGAGCACAATCCTCATGACCAAGTATTTCATCAACAACTTTCAACCTTCCAATATGGAAGAACGAGTGTCGGCAGCTCAACGAGTGTCTGGGTCCATCAGTCCGGGTTTAGTGCGCCACTTAGAGAGAGCATCACGCGACAATATGGCCTTATACCTCCCAATTGCGTTTCGAGCCTACCTCAATAGATACTTGTGGCAAATCACTTCCTCATGGACGACGGACAAGGAGCTAGACGAGGTCGTCTGCCAAATATATGCCAGAGTGCAGGAATCAGGCGAGTTGATTTTCAAGCGCGTTTTATCCACTGACAATATGCTTGAAAGCAGAATCCAATACGTTCGCTATGCACTTGCGATCCCTCATCCACGCTTATAACCCCGATGACACCGACACTCTTGTCTCGAATATTATACGAGATCTCTCCGATATCGCCATGGCGGCTGGTTGTGCCACCTCCACCTCTGTCGCAAACGCAAAACTCTCATCGAGATACCGGCGCAGGGTATCATCCACCATCTCGGTCGCTGAATACCTTCGGCAATCGGTTGGCAAAACCGTGGTGGCGGACTTCAAAGTCGTCGCTTTTCAACCCACTCGCAATTTCGATGACATGACAATGGAAGTGGATTACCGTAACGGTTGGACGAGGGCGTTCGGAATGGGAAGAGGCCGGAGGATTCTATGCACAACGCAACTGGGGCTGATAAAGGAGGGCATCGTGGAGTCACAAGAACCTGAGCCAACCTGAGAAAAATGGCTTGACGGTGTCCGCAATGATTAAGGCAAAGGTTCTTCTTGGATCTTCGCTTCCCAGATGACAAGTTTGGTTACTTGATATGAGGCCGTCGATTCCGTGTATCATTTGTCCGTTCGAGCTGTATCTTATCTTCTCTCACAGAACATACGCGAGAAATAGGTAGCAGGGTCCGATAAGGTGGAGCAAGGAAAGAAATACCGATCCGAGATGACCAAGGACAGGCAATAGGAGTCTGTGAGAAGATGCGACATACAACCTCCATTATCGTCCAGAATGGTCTGTCCAACAAGCTCGGGGAAATAAAGTCAAATCTATTGAATGTGAACGATATGCGCAATTCTAGACTCGTAAACTGTATTCATCGCGACCACCACTCTTCTCTGCCATTCGTCCAGTGCTGCAGGGAGGATCGAGAGGCAAACCCATGTCGTCCATTGCAACCTGGTACATCAAAAGGTGAACAAAGAATCTCAAGATACGGATGGATCACATACTCGTCCGCTAATCCACTTTAAACATTTAGCGACGCTACGTCGACCAACATCACACCGGCAGCATCTTGATGAACATTGATGAAGTTAACACCGCCTCTCTGTGCATTAAACGATGGTGGTCTTGTCACCCGCCGACAATGTTCTCCTGATTACGCCTACGATTAAGACGAAAGCAAGGTGAGTAGCTCAGATGGATGAGATGGAAACGGCGATGGTGACGAGAGGCAAGTCTCAAGCGAAGTCAGGACCTCCAAGGGAGACCAAGACAGTCAAGACAGGGCAATGGTACTAACAAGAAACCACCCAAGGGAGTCCTCCACTAAGCAGACAAATGATGCGAGCCCGATAGGAATTGATGGGCAAGGTTACATATCTTCCTTGGTCTTCCTTGATGATGGAAATTTCTTCTTGAACGGTAGAGAGGAAGGAAATATTCGCTGCTGGCAAGTCGAAGGTGGCAAGGAGGTAGGGATGCCGATGGGTACGGGGAATTCGGTCAACAACATCGCAGTATCGCGAGATAGCAGATGGGTCGTAAGCGGGGATGGGGAGGACAGGTGAAGGTGTTTGACGCAGAAAGTCGAGAGTTGGTGAACGAGTTGAAAGGACACACAAGCGCGGTCAATGCTGTCGACGTGTCGCCGGACGGGACGAAAATCCTAACAGGATCATACGACGACACCGCTCGTATCTGGTCGCGGTCTACGGGCAAGGAACTGCAAAGACTCGAACACCCAAGCTGGGTCGGCGCGGCAAAATTCTCACCCAGCGGACAGCTGTTGGCAACCGCCATATGGATCTCAGTCTGAGTCTACGAGAGTGAGAGTGGCCGCCTACTCGTGGATTTCAACTTCAGCGTCGTTTTGACCCTCAACCAGTCCATCGCCTGGTACCACGACAACAAACATCTATTTGCGCTATCTTGCGATGGCTAAGTTCGACGTCTCGATGTATCTACTGGGGCCATACTCTCAATATGGCGCATTCACATCAGTGACAACCCGCGTTGCATTGCCCTGGCAAGTGACGGCGCTTACCTTGCAGTTTCTGCCAATTCGGCCGTGTCGTTCTGGGACATGACAACATACGAGCAAATCACGTCCATCACTCGCACCAATACCATCGACTCCATCACCATATCCAGCAAACCATGACCTGGTGACCAGTGCAGGCAAGTCCATCGCAGTGCAGAACATGCGTAACCCTCTTCCATCCCGTTACTACGATATTGTGAGTACGTCTCTCTAAATGAGCGAACGGTATCCTCACCATGACGCAAAAGACTGTCCAAAGTCTCCGGAACTGGCTTGCGGACCCTCGGAGCCACTTCGATGTCCAATCGCGCCAGCTCGCCTCCATCCAAAACCAACTCCGAGACTCCAAAATCACCACCCTTACTGCCCAGTTGGACCGCACGAAGCATTCAGTCGCCATCGAACTTGCCGTCGTGCGAACAGACATTGACCGGCTCCCTGATGTATCGCACGACCTCATCTCTGTGCGCAGTGATCTCAAGGCCCTCCAGTCGCTGGTGCCCGCAATATATCAACGTCACAGTGACCAACTCAGGGACCTTGCCTCTGCCGTCACAGCCAGTCAACTCGAATCACCTGAAGTTCAACGTTTCACAGCCGACTCAGACGCATACACTAAAAAGGCGATCATCCGAACCCTGGAGACTTAATATTGATATCCAGCAGAGTGCGACATCCATTGCCGAGTATTGTATTGACCACCTCGAGGAACGATTGTCTGCAGCGCAACGTGCTTCTGAGTTCATCCCTCAAATGTTGATGGACTGCCTGTGGCGAAGGTCATGCGACGACCTCAACATATACCTCCCGATCGTGCTCCAGATGTACCTCACTTGTTACTTGCGCCGGTTCGTTTCCTCGTGGACAGTTGACAAACAGACGGATAAGCTCTCGGACGCAGTGTACAAGCGATCGCAGGAATCAGGCAAGGAGCCAGGTTTTATCGAACGGTTCCGTTAACGGTCTTCTGTAACAGAGTCCCAAGAGTTCGCTGCGGGATGGCGCTCGCTTACCTGCAGCTATGCCTTCACATGCACCAGCGATACCGACATCTTCATATCAGGTATCTTTCAAGGCCTCTCGGACATTATCATCACAGCTGGTTGCGCTGCCTCCATTGGAAGCGTACAATCGAAGATGTCATCCAGGTTCCACCCAAAGATCTCATTCATCGTTTCCACCGCCGAACAACTCAGGAGATCGGTCGGATGTGTCATGGGTGCCAACTCTGACGTTATTTCCGAACCTCAGATATTTGACGAGACGAAGATGGAGGTGGATTACATTGAGGGTCACGAGAGGCTAGGAAAAGTGGCGAAGGGCCGGAAGGTGTATACGACTCATTTGGGGTTAATCAAGCAGGTTGTCACACCATCAGCAGCTCTGCGTGAGGAAAACACCTCGGTGGTCTCGACAGTGGTAAAGGCCAGGGTTCTTCTCGAGTCTTTCCTGTGTGGCATGTTGAGCTGATGCGGGACCACCAGTATTTTGCTCGAGTCATCATTGCATTTGTATTATAATCTCATGATTGATTGACCACCGTATTGATGAAAAATCTAGTCAGATATCTTAATGCGATCATTGTTCCCACATACTCTGCTGGACGCAAGCCGCTCACTTACCCTACAGTTTCTATCCCCCGAATCTGGAATAAAGCCATAATATGACAAGGGAATTGGGTCGGTCAGGGTTTTGGGAGTCATTCGCTGAGAGAGAGGTACTAGATGCAGCACTGTATCGTCCTGATTGGCTGCGACCAAGGAGAGGGAGAGTGCGGGGGTGAGACAAATGACGTTTCATCTTGAATGCACCTTGGAGCGGGTCAGCATCCCTGGGTTGAGACACATGTAACACAACGGGACTGACCTCGGACCAATCATCCGATGAAAGTGATGCATGGAGGGTGGACGTGAGTTGGCGAACATGGAGGCAGGTGATGGATCGATGAGGGTCTGTCCTTGGCGGTGAGCGGGGTTCACGGTTCAGGCTTCAAGAGGTAGATGGGACACGACGAGCAGAAGTATCATTCAAATACCAGGATGAGGGTTCAGGAAGTGTCGCCTTCGAGGATAAGACGGCGATAGAAGGTCGTAATGAAGCGCCGAAGGATGGCTATGCGGCAAGGGTCGTTCCTCTTCGCTATCGCACTGTCACCTGCTGACAATGTTTTCCAGATTACGCCTGCGACCAAGACCAAAGATAGGTGAGTGGGTGGATGTGACAGGGGAAAGACGGTGCTGACGATGAGCCGGGAACGGAGGATATTGACGAGTTCAGTCCTAATGACAGGCGAAAGGAAGAAAGGCCAAGCCGTGATGGCGAAGACGAGGCAATCAAAGAAGCGGTATTGACGAGGGCCACTGAGGGTGTTTCTGGGACG
Source organism: Wakefieldia striispora (assembly GCA_038090475.1). Lineage (NCBI taxonomy): Eukaryota > Fungi > Basidiomycota > Agaricomycetes > Agaricales > Hymenogastraceae > Wakefieldia > Wakefieldia striispora. The sequence continues at coordinate 10,175 of JBBPMU010000426.1, read as the reverse complement.
AGTGAGATCGAGAAGATGAAGAGAAGAGCGGGCACAGGGAGGGTGTTCAAAGATTGGGTGTGGAACAGGGACTCCACTGCCGTTCAGACAGACGGGGGAGGACGGGTCGAAATCGACCTTCACGATCACATACGGTCAGTTGCATTTCTGGGGGATGGGAAACACGTCATTACCGGTGGGGAGGAAGGAAGGATTCGATGCTGGCGGGTACAAGACGGAATAGAGGTGGGGATGCCAATGGATGCGGGAGACGAGGTGAACAACATCGCAGTATCGCAAGACGGCAAGCCTGTGGGTCATAAGCGGGGCACGTTCGGGGTATACGAGGGTATGGAATACAGAGAATCGAGAACTGGTGACCGAATTGGAAGGATACTGCCGACGCGGTGCCAGTGACGTCGCGAATGCAGTCGACGTCTCTCTCGATGGGACGAAAATTGCAACAGGTTCGAATAACAAAACCGCCCGTGTCTGGACATGCTCATCTAGTGAAAGACTACTCCTCGTACTACCGCACGACGACCGTGTGGTCGCAGCCAAGTTTTCGCCCAACGGACAACTCATTGTGACCGCCACGGAAAACTCAGTCCGCATCTATCCCAGTGAAAATGGATGCCTGCTCGCCTATTTCACGATCCAAGTCAGCTCGGCTTTCAACCAATCCGTTGCCTGGCACCACGACAGCAGGCATCTCTTTGTTTTATCCAATGATGGTCACATTCACCATCTCGACGCATCGACGCGGAGCATACCTCAAAGTGGCGGATTCACAGCGATGACAACCCTCGGTGCATCGCCTTGGCAAGGGACGGCGGGTACGTCGCAGCCTCTACCAATTCGTCCATCTCTCTCTGGGACACTGAAACACACGAGCAACTTGGATCTCCCGTTGAACATGCCAGTGCTGTCGATTCCATGAGCGTATCTGCAGAGCATATCATGGTAACGAGTACGGGTAAGACCGTCACGCTGCAGAATCTAAGCGACATTCTCCCCACTCGCTATTGGGAGAGTGTAGGTATTCTTTTTCACATGGTGAAATTGCTGTTCTCATGGTGATCTAGAAGGCTGTCCGAGGTATCCATGCCAAGCTTGCAAACATCCGGAGCAGCTACGAGTCAAAGTTGCGCCAACTCCAAATTGCCATCCTCACTGTTCAGCTGCAACACCGAAAGAAATCAGTCGCCGTCAACAAGGACAAGCTTGCTGTCGTGCGTCAAAAGCTTGACCAACCGCCTGACGTGTCGTACGAACTTATCTCTGCGCGTGCTGACCTCAGAGCCTCCCAAACACATATCCACCGAATCCACCAACGGTACCGTGATCGACTCAGGCATCTCTCGCCTACCGTCGCAGACTACCCACCCAAATCATCTGACATTCGGACATGGGTTGCAGACTCGGATGTGGATGTAGAGGAATTGTTCGTTTCGACCGTGAAACGGCTTAATACAGACGTCTGGCTGAGCACGGCACTCATGGCCAAGTATTTCGTTGACCACTACCAGACTCCCAATGACGAAGAACAATCATCCGCAGCAAAACGTGTCTCGGAGTTCATCCCTCAAATATTGGTGGACCGCTTGAGCAGAATGTCACCTCACAACATGGCTGTATACCTCCCAATCGCATTCCGGGCGTACCTCATCTGTCGCTTACGCTGGATGACTTCCTCGTGGACGTTGGACAGAGCACAAGACGAGCTCCTCAATAGGTTATACAAACGTCTTCAAGAATCAGGTCAGCTCTCGATCTTCAAGTACTACCGGTCGCTTTGATAACGGTAACTTGGAACAGAGTCTCAAGGCTTTTCTATGGGTTGGCGATCACTTACATGTGCCCATCTCTCCACCCACATCACCAACGATATCCTTGTGTCGGATATCTTCCAAGGGCTCTCCGACATCGTCGTCGCAGCCGGTTGTTCCACCTCTTCTTCCACTGCACACTCGGATATTTCATCGAGATTCCGGCGCAGGATATTGTTCATCATTTCGACCGTCGAAAATCTTCGTCGATTTCTTGGGAATGTCACGGTGGCCGACTTCAAAGTCATCACTGTACATCCCGCACAGATATATGACGAGAAGACGATGGAAGTGGATCGCGATAAAGATCATTCGAGGTCAGGCAGAGCGCTCAAGGGAGAGAAAGTTCTGTGCACTACTCATTTGGGGTTGATCAAGGAAATCGTCACACAGCCGCCACTTCCAGGTCAAAGAAATACCTTGACAGTGTCAATGGTGGTAGTAATGCCGAGGGTTCTTCTTCAATCTTCGCTGTAATAATTGATTTAGCTCATGTATGGGTGCTGACCATGAGAAGCGTGTCTGTTTGCATGTATTCGTATCTGAAAACCAGTTGCCACTTCGTTACTCCCTCTCCCGGTGCGATCCACTCGTGGCCCCTGCACTCTCTGCGTAGACGCAACGCGCCATCGAAATCAGAAGGCAGTCCTTCCGGTCATGTGAAATATCACCCTTGCGTACACCAGAAGCATGAATCCGACAGGCTTCAAATCCCTTCGCAAGCTCGTGCTTCCCTGAGTCCGAAAAAAAAAACAAGAATGTACGCTGGTCGCTTGCTGTAGCTCTAAGTTGAGTGGACGGCTATTGTATGCGTCATCGAGGTGCTGTCTTTGTATTTTTGGTGGTCGCTGACATTCGAGTTAGCGGTGCACACGATTGGGGCTGCAGAAATCGTCAAGGCGTGCGGTGGAGCAGGTTGGTTATCGTAGGCGGATATGCTCTAGAGTGTCTTATTCCTGACAATGGTGGTTTACACTCTGCGAGTCTCTAGCTAGGCTCTCACTCTGAATAGTGAACACCATTATGAACCAGAATATTTTGCTGGTTACGTGGTATAACGACGGAAGTCACAAAACATCAAGATTACTGACAGACACAGTAAGTGCGATAAAGTTGTGAACTCGTGCTAACAGTGAAATGTAGTAGCAAGATGACAGGGAAGATCGACAGATAGTACCGATTGTGAAAAGCGATCAGATGATTGAGATCCTTTAGCTTTAAGTTCCATGATAAAGAGGGTTGGCTTTATATCAAGACCACCCCTCCATGACAAACGTGAGCTGTCTCCGCAGAACAATGTAAAAGTGTGGCATGTGCTTCTCCAGATCCTGCATTGTCGCCACGATCTTGTAATCCTTATATGGCCATTCATGGTTTATATGTTCTAAAACCTGGCGCATCTTGCGGTCCCCTTCACCTCCCAGGAAGCTAAGTAACACTCCAAGTTGTCTCTTGCATTCTGTCATCGTATCCTCGTCTCGGCTCCAATCGCCTAAGGGGTTCTCGACTTCTGATGGCACACCCTCAGCGATGTCTCGGGTATCGGGTGCAGCCGCCTGCTGCCAAACCCTTTCCACACTCGACATCAGTTGTATCTGCCCTCGAAGTTGCGCCGCTGCAAACTCCAAGTCTATCTGCTCCCGCAAGTCTTCCGAGGGTGCTGAAGCTCCTTCAGGGCACGATATGTCACCGAGCATCGTGATAACCTTCTCCTCGAGCTCCACAAGTCCGAGTGATGTATCAATATCCGTGAGCTCCTCACGGGCCTCAAGAGCGCGAAGAAGTGAATTTCCCAGGCAAGCAGCTATGTTCTTCCGGTCATCGTGTCCATCAGGAACTTGCAGAGCCTCCGCATTCAGCTTGATCGCCTTGTCCAGGTCATCAAGGTTTCGCAGTGAACGGAAAGCGACGCCAGAACGCAAAGCCTAGCTTGTACAACAGATGTGGTCGGCGTACGGAGGCGTATAGACGCCACGCTCAAAGCTGGTAAGTAAATTGTTGATATCTGCGGCGTGTTCGGCGTTGGTAGCATGGTAGAACCTGCATGTAGCCAGGATGGCGTCCGCGCTTTGGCGGTCGCGGCTGTCATCCGGGGGAAGCTCTGCCAAAAGTTGCTCTATCTCCTCGACAATGAATTCATCATATTCCTCCCCATGACGAGATAGGAGAGCCTATGCCAGGAGCAACAATGTAGCCGGTCGGTCAGGGTGTCCCACATCGCATAGGTCGAGTACTTCTCTGTAGAGGTTTATGGCCTTGTCGAGCTCTGCGTATGTACCACAAGCCTGACATCTAATGAATGTTGTGGTGGCGATGTTGAAGCGTGTGGAGGTGAGACGTCCGGGGTCGAGACCGCATTCCTGTAGGGCAGATTTGAAATACTCAAGAGCGGCGTCGAGCTGTTCTTTTTGCAGCTCCTCGTAGTAAGAGTACAAATGCTTGAACCCGCTAGTTGTCGCCTGGACGAAGTCTGAATTCTTCTACAAATGGTGTTACTAGCGTGAACCTCACATCACGTGTAAGGTGCATCGTCATACCTTAAGACTGAAATGGGTCTTGTGGTACGATGAATGTCGTTCAAGAGTGATCGAGAGTAAGCAACGGGATTCAGCATCCCCTAAAGAGAACTCGAGGTCTTGATTTGCTTTAACTATGAGGTGCTACCATGACGTGAACGTCATGACACTTACTATATGTGCTGCCAAGCATATCACTAGTATTGATCGTTTGCTTTGCAGATATCTCTCGTGTCCCTTGTGTCGAACCCAGCTGGAACGTGCCACAAACTGTGACACGAGCGGGCCCATCAGAGGGCCTTGAGGTTATGAGTATGGCATAATAGAAAAGGAAGAGGAGCAACCCACAGCATAATCTCATCGTACCATTCGATGGTGCTAGCATAAGGCATATTGATGGTTCTCCTTGTCGTAGTACCGAACTGAACGAGCATACATATGCCAGCATCGACATGACCAACGTCAAAATTTTCAAGCCGCATACCTGTAGGAAGTTAAGATTCGATCACAGGGAAAGTTGGGACAAGGGTAATACTGACGTCTGATGACAAGCCACGAATTCTCTCCGGGAACTTCTGGGTGTTCGATTGACTTGGGTTCGCTATCTGTGACTACCTCCTCAGGTTTGCCGCTGCGGCCAAGGGGTGCGTCGTGTCTGGGTCGGAGAGGAATGGGACCTTGGGAAGGAGTCTGAGGGATAGTCAACAACACAACTTGATTGAGCACTGTAACACAGTACTTGCCTTTTGTCTGTGGCACACTGACAACATCCAACCGTCCCGAATAGGTGGGCTGAAAATAGACGACTCGTCCTTGTGCACGTCATGAATTGGTGGTGGACGAACCGGGAAGTTACGGCCATTCAAGTTTAGTTCTGGGAAGTACTTGACCTCTGGACCCAGTCGCTGATGATTACCGTCATGACATACATTACCACATCATTACACACTTACTGATTTCCGGTCCGAATAGCACATTAGCTCGCAATTTGGCGAGGAGACGGGCAGACCACAGTTCCCTCTCCAGTAGTAACCCCTGTCTCACTGTCACCTTAAAACCTTTGATGAATACAGTTTGATTGAGGTGGAAATTCCCTGCAGGTCCCTGTTGGTAATCAACGTTGAATGCAGATTCCCACTTGTATTCCCAAATGCCACTGTCATCCCTATTTTGACTAACATAGATTTCTCCCCCCTTGAACCCGTCTTGGAATGATCCCAGGGTCCAAGATGAGGTTTTATACGTCCCGGTAAGGAGATAGAGGGATTTTTTCCCAGCGGATTGGCACCACCGAGCTCCATTCCTTGTGATAAACTCCCGGTAGTCATCAAAGTACTGGGGTTCAAGCTGGAACAATGTAGCACCCTTTGGGAGAATGAGTATGGCACCTGCTTCGGAGGTAGCAATGAACTTGTAGTTCTCCCATGGCCTCATTACACCGCAAAGTCAGAACATCCTCAAAGTCAGTAATGATGTAAGGTACCTTGACTCGGCAGAATCCATAGTAACCAACTGGCCAACACCGGTCTTAAACACGTGGTTGGGCGCGAGCCCTGTAGTAATTGAGACTGGTCGCTCAGACTGAGGCCCTACAAGGGAATTCTCGGATTTTATGTTGAAAAGTAGCTTGAATTCACCATAGTCGGTGATATACCCGACGTCACCGATCTGAAGTCCCGGGCCTTTGCTGATATCTGGCCATGGGTTGCGCAAGGGGTAGCCTAAATTCTGTTGCAGGTTGGCTGCATAGCAAGCCTGTAGTGTGCCAGTGGTTAGTTTTGCATGCGCCATGGCATTCCTTACGAGCCAGAGTGGCAGGTTTCCAGTGGCAGGATGATGAACAGGCCTGGATATCTTTCCAGGTCTGGCACTGATCTACTAATCGCACACATATCCAAAGATGGTCATGCCCCAGGTATTACCCGGATGTACAACCAACCGAAGGACCGTCTGATGGCAGACATGAAGAGGTGGGGCGTGGGTCGACTTGCCGGTACGGCAACGACAGCCAGTTCCCCCCTGTATAGCCCACTTTCGCCAGGTGGCGGCCCCGGTGCTGCAAAACAGGGGGAAGCAGAAGTTAATAGCAGAGTAGAACTAGCATCTAGATCGATCGGTTGGTTACTTTACACTCTGCAGCTAGTTGTACACAACAGTTGTAGGGGATCTAAGCTCCTTCCAGCACACTACATCAATAACTCTGCCCGCAAACACAGTCCCAATCACCACTCCGAAGAATACGAAAGAAACCCAATATACCTGAAAAATCTACACCAGCACCACAGAATACTACGCAACGCAACCTGTCCTTGATACGTCGAACTCAAGTTCTCACGTGTTCAACAGGAAGGTAACACGCATTTACTCAGGGTCCACTGGGTCATCCTTGCCAAACCTGTCGCATGCACCCCTTCCTCGTGTGGCTCCCTACTCTCCCAATCCTTATCATCTTCATCCACAAGACAAAACAACACCTCGTCTGGTAAAATGGCGACACAGAGGCCCCCCGAGTACTGCCTGTTGGCATTCGTACGCAAGGTAACCTGGTTAGTTATCGACACAGCCAGCAGAACAGATCACACACCCTTCACATCGTGCCACCCCGGGCAATGGGTTGGGGGAAGTCCGATAGCATCCGTAAGGGATAAGTCACACGGATGTCAAAGAGGCAGAGTTGGTCCAGGCAGGCTATGGGGATGACAGCAGGATCCGAAGAGCACCAGGATGTGCACTACAGGTTGATCAGGATGGAAAGAGTGAACGTGATGATGTGAGTGCTTCAAAAACACGAAGGAATTATGAAGTAGGTCAGTTTCTCGAGACACGTGCAATGTGAGAGGACGACACTACACACCAACGAGTGGCAACGACATTCAAGTTAGTAATAGTCGTGTGCCCTATCAGCCTTCCAATAAAGCCAGTAGGAGGCACTAGTGGCGCATGTTCAAGCCGACGTGACTTTCGGACACATGGATGGGGGGTGGGGGGGGGAGTAGAGTCACTGGTTGCTTCGCAAATTAAATCGCAATTGCAAACATGCACCGCGTCTTGGCACCTGGGAGAAAGATAAAAGCATGAGTTGAACGTTCATGAGGAATGCAAGGGTAAGCGACGGATCCGCATGCAGAGAAAATGAATTGTTGTCGTGAGGTGTTGATGGAGTTCGACGCATAGTAGGGGCGAGGAACGCTGGTTGAGGAACCGGATGGTAAAGCGTCCGGGGCGTTGTGCATCAAAAACTAGAGCGGTTCTAATTGAAAATGGGGGTCGGGTGGGTACAAAGAAAAGGACTACAACAGGTTGGGTTAATAGTTGTACCAAAGATGTGGTGTAACTGAAGCACAGAACCAAATATATATGGTGGAGTATACGGGCGGCTGCAAGGAAGAGGAATGGAATGGCATAAGATGTTTCCAACATCCCTGAGACTGGACTGTGCATACCTCATTCAGAACCCGCAGTACATCGAGAACAGTTTCGAGGAGAACTTGATGGGCGTCAACGGAGACAGAAAGGTGGGCTAACTCGGAGGTGAGAAGAAGTGCGGAGGTCATGAGCTGATACGGATAAGGAAACACGTGTATGAGAGACAAAGATACGAGTCCACAAGCATGCGATCCTTGTGATTGCATGCTGTCACTTGCTGATAATGTCTTCCGAATTACGCCTTGGAGCAAAAAAAGGTGGGTGATGGAACCATTGCAAGGATAATACTGACGAAGTACGAGAGCCGAGTGGGGGAGTTGCTGGGTCCAGTAAGGTCGAGCAAAAGGAAGCAGGGCCAAACCGAGATGGCCAAGGCGTGGCGGTCGAAGCTGCGACACCGACAAGGTCAATTGAAATCAACGACACAAACCGCATTCAATCGATTGTGTTCGTCGGTGATGGGAAGTACATGGTTGGAGCTGGAGCCGAAGGAATGATTCGGTGGTGGCGAACGGTGGACGGAATGGAGGTGGGGACGCAAATCAATGCGGGACGGTGCATCAACAACATTGCGGTATCTCAGGATGGCAAATGGCTCGTCAGCGGAGCATCTTCAGGCAAAGCGGCGACATGGAGTATGGAGAGCCGGAATATGGTAAACAAGCTTATAGGACACACGAATGCGGTCTGTGCCATCGATGTGTCGCCTGATGGGACGAAAATCGCGACTGGCTCGTGGGACGAAACTGCCCGAGTGTGGTCACTCTCGACAGGCAAGAATCTACTCACACTGGAACACGACGGCTCGGTGGTCACTGCAAAGTTTTCACCGGACGGAAAGCTGTTGGCAACTGCCACCTGGAGCTCGGTTTGGATTTACGACATAAGCAATGCCCGCTTCATCGCCGCGTTCAAGATCATCGTCAGCTCATATTTTAACCAGTCCACTGCCTGGCATCACGATAGCAAGCACCTCTTTGCTCTCTCCCGTGATGGTCACATTCACCACCTTGATGTATCTGCTGGGACCACGCTCTCAAAATGGTCCATCCACAATGCACCGTCTGGGAGAATGAGCATAGCGCCTTTCCCGCAGTCTGCAGTGAATATGTAATCCTCGTTGGCCCTCGTGACGCCAAGTCAGATTCCAAGTTGCAATATGTATGTCTGCACTAGTGAAATGTACTTCGAATCCCCGACACCGTCCCGTGTGACACCCACCATAAACACTTTGTTGGGGTTAAACGCTGGCATCAGCGTTGGCTGATCAAAGCGTTTCAGACTCTGTCTGAGGAGCGCCTCGGAAAGGGCACTTGTGCCAGTGTTTCGGGGTTGCTCATGTGCCACTGTCTGTGGGTTACTCTCGACTCGGGCGGATTCGGATTTCATCAGGCAGGGTTCCTCAGGAGGGAATTTCCACTTGGAGAAATAACCAGAAGCAAATTTTATGTTGAAAAGCAGCTTGAATTTACCGTACTGGTCGATGTGGCCGACGTCGCCAATCTGGAGACCTTCCGTTTGATAGGGATCGGGGAGCCTGATATCTGGCTGAGGATTACGCAAAGGGTGATCAAAGTGCTGCTTTAAGTTGGTTGCGTATACGTGCTGCAGGGTGCTAGGCTGCATTCCATGCATTATTGGGTTCTGTGAGGCGAGTAGAGATTCTGACTATCAATGTTACTTGGCACTACTGCAATCGAATGATGATGAAGGACTCAACTAGCAAATACACGATGGTACACAGGTTGAGGGTTGTAAAATCTTCCCAAATTCATTCATCATGCACATGGGAGTCCAAGTATGGTCTAGGTAATGATGCGAAGCAGCACTCAAACAACCAAAGTGAGAAGTGAGGAGGAGAAGAGCACCTGGTTCCAGGGGCTCGCTGGCGATGAACAACACGAGAAGGCAAAGGGGGAAGTTGTGAAGAGGAATGTTGGTAAAGCAATCGAACCAGGTGATCGCTTTGATCTCTAATCACCTAAGTGACTAGGCTTTCACACAGCAAGGGCAAAAGGGCAGAGGTTATGGACACTAGGAGAGAGATAACTCACTAGTGTTGATCGAGGTAGATCAAGGAATAAGCGGAGTGGTCCTTTGTGAGGTGTGAAGTGTGGTAAGACGAACAGTGTTCGAATTCTGGTTAGAGAGCTCTGAGGGAGACTCTCTGTCTTATACATATACTGTACAGGGAGTATGTATATAGTAAACGGTCTTATCTGTCTAGAAAGGCTGTAGGTGTCCTATTGGACGATATCCAAAGATAACAAGAATAGAGAGATAACATATCTCTATATGAAATACTGTTATCTGCCAATGGATAAGCAATCCGCTATCATATGAAATAAGAAGACATGATAGTGGAAAAGGGTGTTTGTCAGAATGTTCTAGGGTTGCACCCTTCATATCATATTTGATATGAGTC
>JBBPMU010000425.1:0-23582 GCA_038090475.1 Wakefieldia striispora | reverse complement strand
TCGAGTACTACGCCATGTTGTCAAAGACGACAGTGCACCATTTCGCTGGCACTAATGTTGCTCTTGGTACCGCTGCTGGTAAACTCTTCCGTGTCGGGTAGGTCGATCGCGTACCTTTACCGTCGATGACCACCTGACGAGTGAATCAGTGTTATGACTGTCACCGACCAGGGTGACTCGGATTTGCTTACATTCGCTGAAGGCAATGCTGCATAGTGCAAGACATAGGGACGCGTTGCCGTATGATACTTTATGTGGGGTTTATGTTGTAGGCTCTCCGAGTACTCTCGCATACTTCGGGTTGTGCCAATCACACCTATGTATCAGCATGCACATCCATTGAGGACTGCGATCATCTTCATATGAGTTTGAACCTTCTGCTGCGACATTTCAAGGTCTGTATCAAGGAACAAGACACTGGACCTGTTGATTCAGAGCCAGTACAGTAGGTGACTTTGTTCACTCTAACACATGCCTCCTTCATGGCAGTAATAAAGGCCAATATTAACTACGACTAACCAACAGTACAACTAAGACCCAAGTACGTCAATGCGGGGTATGCAGCTATGATATAAACTCTACCAAAACGATTCCAAAAAAAAACTGTGCCTGGATGCACATCACTTTTTGTCTCCTTTATGCCATGCAAGAGTCCCAGCAGCAACCAGACTATCGACCATATGTACGAAGCTGGGGTATAGGATGGTTTGCTCTGGCGGCTCTGATCCGATGCGTGGATGAATCTTGGGTTGAGGACGCGATAAAAGGGGCTGCTTGAGCAGCGGTAGCTTCCGCTGTACGTCAATGTTGACGATCGGAGGTTCGTCGGAGTCATAGTCTTTGGCGGGGGAAAGGTCGTCAAATGCGATAGGATCGTTGTCATCGTCGTCGTCCTGCACGTTCAACCGACTCCACTTGCGTGAAAGACTCTGAGACGCGCTCGCTTGACTAAATCCTGGACGCATAGGCGGGATAGAGATGGAAGTCAGCATTGATCCCGTCAACATTTGTTCGACGGGCAGCGAGGGCGGAGATCGGAGACGAAGTGGGGGGCCAAGGATCGAAAGCGGTGCCAAGTCAGCCGGGGACACAGGCTTGTCAAGCAAATCGCGGTGCACTTGTTCGAAGTGGCTTTTGAGTTGTGGCACGCGGACGAATACCTCATTGCAACCTTGGAGTACCCATGAGGACGACAAACCAGGCGAGACTCCGTCACATACCACGCGCCGGACACGGCAGTGCAACTCTCGAAAGGTGGCTTAGTTCAACATGTGTTTTTACTGCTCCCATGGAGCTATGTGAACGACCGGAACACCATGAATATGAACACTGATACATTCCATCCTGAAACAGCATCATTAAGATTTGGAAGATGAACCCAAACTTGCCATGCTTACCTGTTGCACAACACGAGAGCAGTGCCGAAAAAGATGCTGTAAATGAAGACAAGCAAGTTAGCAATTATTCACAAAACTTTTAAAAGTAAAATTCAATAACATCTCCAAGAACTATCAAGTAATCCTGCAACCAAACCCAACCACCTTGCAAAGGGTAGGGAAAGGCTACAGGATTCCAGATAGCACTTGGAGAAGCAGGTGGCTTGTGAGAGAACTGCTGCCAACAACAACTTGGACAGAAATAGAATAAGCAAAGAAATGTCAAGGTTAATCACCTTTGCTAATGTGTCCCAGCTATTGAGTATGGCAGTACAACCCTCCCACTCACATTGTATTGTCTGGACAACATGATGTGCAAAGTAGGTGATCCCTTCCTTAGTCAAGTCTGTCCTTGGTGTATTGTCCTTGGAGGATGACATTAGGAAAGGAAGACAAGCATTGAAGATGATTGGATGACTCTTAGTATTTACTAAATAAAAGAAGAATTTGTAGAATACATACTTGTAAACAATCCAAAATTGAGATAAATTGGAACATGGCAAGAATATGTCTATTAATGCTATACCTTGTGAAACTTGATTCAAGTTATGATCATTAACTCCAGAATCCATGCTGGCACTCTTCACTAATCAAGTCATTCATGAGACAAATCTGAGATCTTCTGGGCTCTTAACATGCAAACACCACTAGGAGGAAATTTTCATGCCCCAAAACTCAGCTTGGATGAGAAAAATTAGTTGCATCAGTGCCACATCATGACACATTGACACTAGCAAGAACATTCTGAACATATCAAGAATGAACAGGAAGGATACAGGCACATAAAACAACAGGGACTCAGAAGGTCAGCAACTGAGAACATAAAATGGATTAACAAAGCCTGAACACCAATGTCTGGATTGAGCCAGAGGAGACCTTGAGATGTAGGACCAGGTGGAGGACAACCAAATGTATTGAAATCCACAATCAAGAGAAGGTGTGATTGATGACTCAGACACTGTTGAGGGCAAGCCTGACTCTGCCTGAGTACCATAGGATCCACAAAACATCCCCACCAAATCTTGAGTCCCTGTAAGGACCCAAACTAACCTAGTGAAACTGACAGCCTGAGGCACTGTGATGGCAGTGTGATGTCAGTGGATGATCATCCAGCATGCATGGTGAGCCAGATGACCAGGCAACAGAATGGTGGTGACAGCAAACCAGCAAAGGAAGAGGCCCAAGAGCAAGAAGAAGAATACTGGCACGAGTGGCAAGAACGTACTACGTCCAACTGACAGAGGTCATCGGAACGCACCAGAACAGCTTAAAAGTTGAAGGGGAACAAAACCGGAGTCAATGTCAGTACGTGAAGTCGAGTTATAAGTCTAGGAAGTATCGAATGTAGGAGTAACACTAGAATGATGAGGACGGCCACGAGTCTCCACGGAAATATGATGGGGAATGGGCGGCGCACCCTGCACGCAATGACTCGAACAAGTTGAAGACTGCCCGCTGGGCAGGGCGGCCGGCGCGCCAGTCGATGAGGCAAGGGTAACAAAATGGTATACGTACCTAAGATATTTGAGCAAGAGACGATGAACAACGCAAACGGGTCACAGTACTGCCGACAACAGATTAAAACGAGTCCCTAGAGAAGTCGGTCAAACCGGGGTGGTGAATAGTGCACGCACAAGTCGGGGCATTGAAATCGACCAGAATAAACAGATTCCTCGCGTGCGTCATATAAGTGGTTTACTGGAACTTGAAATGGGTCGAAATGCACTTGAGACTAGCTCGACATACCGAAAACCAAGTAGCACAGCACAGTAGCCTCACTTCGGCCCATGGTTGTCAAGCTGCCGTGACATACCGAATCAAGCAACTGTGTATTATTCTGAAGAGTCAGTGGGGGAGGATCGTAACTGCTATGTAAGCTGTACAGTATGTATTATGTCACCAAAGGTCTTCATCGAATCGTTCCAGGACTGCAGATGTATCCTCAACATCTTTCTGAGCCTTCTTTCGCATATAAAAGATCGGACAATCTTTGCTTGTGCACAAAACGTCCTTGAACACCGAGTGAGTCATCGCTCTGAGCATATTTAAAGGTGGCGTCCGTACCTGGTGTAACGATCCTTGACACCGTTGGCACTGGGTCCACAATCTCGAGAATCGGACCTGCATCTGCGACGTTGTGTTCACTTGTTTTTGATAAAGTTCACGGATCATTGGCCGGCAATTGTTGCAGACAGCGCCATCTTGTGTTATTCGTAAGATGTCGAGACTCAGTGAGGGTAGAGAACTACTGACTGGGTACACTATTGTTTGGCCGCAAAGCTGTTTTGCATCCGAGACAAGTGGCTGTCTTGACAGCGAACTTCATGAGACCTCCAACGGTGGGAGTTGCGATTGCGATCGTGCGAGTATGATCGCCAGACACTACTGGATGTTAACTCTGCAAACGAGGCGAAAAATCGGCCGCGTACATAATGAGTTCGCTTTTTCGCCGAGGATGGGCTCGAAAATCCTCATGAGAGGTTTCGAGAGTTGGTTCTCCAGATAGTATTTGGTGTCAATGGGTATGTTGTTTTCTAGCACATAGAGCGGATCCTCGGATTTTTCATAGGCAGCTGCGCCTGCGAAGATAAGGAAGTCCGTGAACTCGAGGCATATCGCTGAGCACCCGTGAATATACCTTTGATACCTTTGACAATGACATACGCGACACGATCACCGAGAGCGGGTGCGGAACCAGCATCGCGCTGGCGCATCCGTTCTGCAAGTTCTACGTGGGCCTGTTTTGCTGCATAATCTGCTTTGGCGAGCGCTTTCGTGATCACTAGCTGGGACATGTCGATTTTGTTTTGCAGTAGATCTGAGATCATTCGTTTCGTGTAACTAAATCCGTTATCAGGATAATCAGGCAAAATAGAGTGACATCATACTCCTCCGCCCCCTTGACGTCTCGATCAATAAGCATCTTGTGTAAACACGTCTCAATGACTGTCGAAACAAGTCGACAGTTATCTCTTCGAACTGTCTAATTGAGGTTATCGAATCAGTTGGAAAGCCATTTCAAAGTAATTCGTACCTCGATACCTTTCGCATCCATCTTGTCGTATTTCTCTGCCTTCGTCCAGTAGAGTCCCGCATATCGCTTTTTGTTGATGAGCAAGTACGGGAAATAGACTTTTTCGAACTCGAGATTGATCGGCTTAACGAACTTGGTCGTGACGAAGGACGCAGCTTGGGCCCCTGTGTTACAATCTTTGATTGAGAACGACTGGCAACGGCATGGTAAAGGGCCTACCAAGTTCCATGACGGTTTTTAGATCCGATGGACCAAACTTGACCATGACAGAATCTGTATCACCATAAATTACCTCGGCGTTGTGACTGTGGCCATTTGACATAGAAAACTCGGCTTCTACTTCCTAATGGATATCAAAATCTGAGAATCCACTGGTTACTCATAGGCTAGTGACCAAACCTGCTTGGTTTTCTCGATCATTTGGCGACCGTACGCAGTAACACTAGATGAAATAGCGAGACACGGCAACTTCCCAATTGTTGCGCCGGTGAACCCGTACACAGAATTAGCACTTATCTGTGGCAAACTTTGTCGTATGTTGAATCATGGTATCAATCTAGCGTACCTTGAGGGCGAGCTGACGGCCATCCAATACTGCTCTTCTGAAAGGGTCGGTCTCTTTCTTGAGATCAGCTTTCGCGCGCTTTCTGGCAGAAATGAGGTCTTCCAGCACAGTCGGTAATAGCCCCTTCCGTTTGGCCTTTGTTACGAAAAAGTCTACGGGTCACCGATGGTTAGATGACGAGTGAATGCAACAATGCACCTCACCATTGTTTGGCGTCTGAATGAAATCTACATCTTTGACGAGCCCCAGTCGGTCAATAGTCGGCCTGTCCAAAAGTGTCGTATAGCAAAGGTTATGGGCCATCATGATGGACGGGTACAAGGAACTGAAGTCGAGCGTTGCAATAGGTGTGTCGTAGTAACCTTTCTTCGGCTCAATGACGGTGGCGCCTTCGTACTGTTCATCCGCGCCTGTAGCATTCGCAGTTAAATAACCGCAGCACATGATATAATTGCAGTGGACTTACCTTCACTCTTAAACGCGGGGACAATATAACCTTCACCGTTCGCTCGCCGATATAGTTGCGACAGAACTTTGATAGATTGCCCACGAGAGAGCAGAAAGTTGAATGGGACGCCCGTGACGCGCGCCATCTCGGTGTAGTTTACGAAACACATCAGCTTATCGAGCAACCGTTGCGGGAGGTAAGCATCCTTATGGGAGACGTCATCTAAGATCTTCTAGCGAGACGGTTATCATATGACCTTACCTTCAAACAGTACACTGCCAAACGCCGCCTGGACTCGGGCCCGCCATTTTGCAATTCCGTGATGACTGAGTGGTGGACGTCTTCTTTTTGCTCGCCTAAGAACTGCGCACAAACAGAATTAAGCGTATAACTGCGCAGTTTGTGTTCTCGTTGCATGAATTGAAGTAGGTCGAGTTGCAAACGACCATCGAGCACTGTTTCTTTTGAATCACGTTGACCGTAAGCCTTCGAAGAGAAGTGAGTATCTTTTACTTGCGCCTTCACACCTTCGCGAAAAGGATGTTAGTAGAACGTAACAAGTACTTAACGGTACAAAACAACTCAATAGTAGACATACCCTTTAATCTCCCAAGCAGGGAAAATCTGGAGGCTTTCAGGTGTTTAGCCCTGTCAATGAGATACGGCCAATCGAAATTCGCAACATTGTACCCGATAACTACATCAGGATCCACCTGTTCAATAAAGTCCCGCCAAGCGTGAAGAAGCTTTGCCTCGTCATCAAATGAGAGGACTTGAGAGCCGACGATATGAGAGCAGGTGTTAAGAGTGAACACATTGCGAATAAAGGGTTGCGTTTCGCCTGAGCCGCATATTCGTTAGTCTTGTCATCGGGCAAAAGTTACAAGAATCTACCTTGCCGAGTCACCATGTTCGCAATTTGGATGACTGGATCAACATTGGCCTCGGGAAATATACCTTTTCGTCCCGCACACTCAATATCGAAACTGAGTACACGGAGGGGTGCAATTTTCTGCCAGTCTCCCTCCGGAGAGTACGAGACAAATGCATCCCATCTTCGGAATATTTTAGCAACAGGCTGCGTCAGACAGCCAATACCACCGTACCTCACCCTAAGCTCGATCTGGCACGTAGACTGTTTTGCTTCCTCCGAAACAAGCCTATATTTTCCTGCAGGTATTTCGATCCAATTCATTCCTACCACCTAGAGAAATAGGTGAATGACATGAAGTTGACATCTCGTATGACAAGAGGACCGACCTGGGTGTCAATCATGAACCGGAGCATGTAAGGAATATTGCTCTCGTAGGTAGGAACAAGTTGACCGAGGGCATAGAAATCTCCGAACGATATCTCACCCCGTTCAAACACGCGTAATTACCCGAAATAAGTCAGCACGAGAATGCCCCGTTAGCTGAACGACTTATCTCGGACCTTAGGAACAGATTTGGGGTCTGTTATTGTAAGCTTCATGAACGGGACCCAATCGTCCCCTAAATAACCCCAAATCGTGCGCTTATTTACAATTTCAATGTCGAGGACGTAGTTGGCTCCCGCACTGTCCTGATCAAGTACCTCATATCAGATCCTATAGCACGCTCGCTGGAGGCATCTGACTTACATTGAGAGCATTCACAAAGGCGGTCACATCAGTGCGATCGAAACCGCGAGGGACGGGAACATAGAAGTAAGGCATGAATTGTATGACATTGGCGAGGACGCTGTGGCCTGCCTAAAATATTCCATATTTCAGTAGCAAGGCGGGAAACCAGACGAAATAAAACACACCTCTGTGACACCAAACACACGCAACATGGTACGTCCGTTCTCATCTGATGCATTCTCAATATCCACTTGTTGGAAGACTGGTATGGCTTGAGTCTGAGAATGAATTCATAAGAAAGGACATACCAATGGAGTCCGTCTTCTCGTTTATTGGCTTGAGCTTCGGGCGGGACCAAGAATCAGCGCCACCTTCAGAGGCTAGTACATGCGTGTTTAAAAAGGGTGCATAAGGAAAATGGTGCTTGGAGGCATACATGGACCATCTGAAGCGTCCTGACTAATTTGTTCCAGCACATCAGCGAAAGACGAATTCTGCGTTTTCTGTGAACCAGACGGAACTAGCTTTCTCCGTTTCGCGACCGGTTCAGTAACTGTGTCGGCCTTGACTCTATCACCGAGTAAGCATGAGGTCTCGAAAAGCAGGCTCCGCAACTGTTCACCTAGAGCGTCCATTCGCATTTGAGAGAGGCATGTTAGGAACTGAGAAGGAAGCGGACGGGACGCGAACGCGTCTTGGAGAGTGTGTGCTGATGAGGTGACGCGTGTGGTCGCGTTTGTATCATTTCCGTTCTGGGACTGACCCCTGTGTTACGCGGGTATATACACATCCCAGTCTACTTCTATCTCCTACTGTAGGAAAAGATCGGTGCAAATCCTAATGGTATCTGCGGGTGACTGGACGGCGTGTCCAACAGTCCTCGGATCCATGTAAATCTCGTGGTCATTACCCCCCTGTTGGCCTTCGTCAACACGCTATCAAACGGCTAACGTATCAGACTCACCACATGAGTCTTGTCCCCAAAAAAGTGGATCTCCTCAAATCCATCGTTCTCAACGAACTGCAGACAATAACGCTTGTCCCATCCGTCAGGGAAAACGTCAAAGGAGATTTGACCACCGACAGAGAACGTCAAACGGAGGTCGAGGTTCTCCGGGCGACATAGCTCGCGAAGTTTCTCAATGAACGCAGCGCGGATTTTGTGTTTCTATTGACTAAACTTGGGCTTGTTGTCGTAAAAATACATTGGCCGACTTACTTTGTCAAACTCCTCGAACGCATCACGTTCTTCTTTACTGCTCGAATGCTCACTTGAGCGAAGGATGTGTGTGCAAGCTGTATCGTACGTACGTTGCATTCCTTCCGATCGGGCTGACATTGACCATCCCATTGCGAAATTCGACAAAAGTTCCCCTGGTAAAGGACTCAACGAAGTGCAACAATAGGGAGAGATCTCCCACGAACCGCTTGATCGGAATGTCTATCTCAGACAAGTAACGAAGTATGAAGTTAACGAGCTTCTTGTACTTTTCCTCTCCCACGAAGTTAATGAACGACTGCGACGCCAAACGCTCTCCGAGACGAAAGGCTGTCAATCCATTCTCCGCAAACGCAAAATCAAAATCATCGAGCACTAGTAGGAGATCAGCATCAAGGAGTGCTTAGCGAATGGTTGATACAGGATGGAACGAACCATTCCTGCCGTCAACGGCAAGTTGTTCGCTAATTTTCCCGAAATCAGAGCCTCCGACAAATCCAATTACGACCTTTTGTCTGAGATTGCCTAGGAGTTTTGCCATCTCCGGAGTGATTTTCTGTCTGAGAGGGGTTCAAGACATGTATTTCAGGATATCGTCCATATCAATCACACCTAGGACGTGTCAGCGTGTCATCTACGTCGAAGAGCAGCAGCTTCTTGACTGGACGATCTGCGAAATCCGGAGCGACCATGGATGATGGATGCGTTGAACCAAGTCGTAGGGGACACGTCGACAGGGTCAATCTCGGATCGGGATTCGGCTCGATTAGATGTGGCGGTGCACGGGTTAGTCGTGTCCAGTCATTCACATTCAAGTTGACACCCATCATTATCCCTCACAGAGATGGCCCGCAGATACAACGTGTTTAGTCTGCCGCCTCAGTTGGTTGATACACTTACCCCTAGAAACCTCATCAGCCAAACACCCCAAGTCCCACCTCGTGATCCGTCTCCCCCGCCACATGTAACACCTACTTCGAATGCCAAAAGTTGCAACATTTGCCTTGGCGCTGCTTTTACAGGTGTGGATGAGCAACGTGTGCATTTTCGCACAGATTGGCATCGCTACAACGTCAAGATCCGTCTCACTGGCGGAAGTCCCGTCACAGAGTCCGCATTTGCTCAACTCGTCGGTGGTATGCATTTCCTCCTGCTTCTTATCCCAATAACTGACGCTGCGCTATCTAATTGTAGGCCTGGAGGATTCACTCTCGGGTTCTGCTTCCTCAGATGATGAATCCTCTGATGAATCGGACGCTGTTACTACACTCCTTAGCAGAGTCAACCGCGTGTCCTTATCTGACACCCCCGAGGACAGCATCTCTAAAGTTCCATTGACAGCAGTTACCTGGTTTCACTCCCCACCATCGACACAGATCGGTGTTTATAGAATTATTTTCCCTCTCGACACCCCATCGTCTGCATATTTATCGGAACTGAAACAGATGCAGACTATTGTCGAGGGAGGAAGGAAATGGGCTATGTTCATGGTTGCCGGAGGTCACTTCGCGGGAGCTGTAGTGAGAGTTGGACGCGTCACCGAGGAACAGGATGAGGTCGTTCAGACAAGAAAGAGAAAACCTCCAAAGCCAAAGCCAGAGACTGAAGTCCTGAGACACAAGACATTCCACCGTTATACGAGTAAGCATGGGTTGTTCGGCATTAGGCAACTTTTAACCTTAGAAACACAGCTCGCAGGAAGCAGGGTGGGTCACAATCAATTAACGACAATGCAAAGGGTGCCGCTATCAGCGCTGGTGCTATGTTACGCCGTTATGGAGAGCAGGCACTACGGGACGTGAGTGGAGAACGACACGTTATACGGGTTTCAAACTGTAGAACATTTACAGGACATCCGTAATTTGCTTCAAGATTGGGCGGAAGATATTCATGAGTGCGAGCGCATCTTCATCCGGGCGAGTGTATCCAACCGACGCATTTTCCTCGACTATGAAGGTTGTGTGATCAGCAAAGGGGATGATAGACTACGGACCTTTCCGTTCCCAACACGTCGACCTGTATGTTTTTATGCACTGTCAGGCAGATCATTCACTGATACGGGTTGACCAGACTCAGGCAGAACTTACTCGGTGTCTCCAAGAACTGGTCCAAGCCAAAGTTTCTCACCTCACAGAAGAGGAGCTCCGTGCGCAGGACGATGCATACCTTGCCTCACTCCCGAAGCCAAGACTTCCGTTACCGCGGCCTGCACCTGAAATTCCTGAAAAGCCCAAGCCCCTTCGTCTGACTAAAGAGGAGGAGCTATACCGGGAAAAATGGACTCGATTACTTGACATGATTTCTAAAGGCCGTCTGGAGCCTCTGAAAGGGTTCTGGGAACGAGAAAGCGACAGTATCGGTGGCGTCGATGCACCGATCCCGGAGTGGACAGGTGATCGGAGAATGTCACTTCTGCAGGTTGCAGCACAATCCGGACATGAGGCAGTTGTACAGTGGCTGCTGTTCGATCTTCACGCAGATCCAACGACTCCTGTTTCGCTTGTATGGACAAAGGATGGAATTGAGTCGGATCTGTCTGACGTGGAGGCACCTCCTACAGGGTCTCGGCGTACGGCATACAACATAGCGCGATCCCGTGCGGTGCGCGACGTGTTTCGACGATGTGCAGCTGATCACCCCGATTGGTGGGATTGGTTTGGGGTTGCACACGTCCCAAGTGCGCTGAGCAAGGAGAAAGAAGAGGAAAGGGACGACAAGAAGAGACAGAGAAGAAAAGGATTGAAGGAGAAAATTCGGGAGAGAGAAGCGCGAGAGCGGGAGCGGGAGAGGACTTCGGTGGTGGTGGTTCCCGTCGAAGAGCCTCCAAAGGTCAAGAAGGTACCTCCAAGTGGACCACAGAAACTTGGGGGCTCGTCTGGTTCCACGGATGGCATTGCGGGACTGACACCAGAGATGAGAGCAAAAGTCGAACGTGAGCGAAGGGCTCGAGCAGCGGAGGCTCGACTCAAGTCATTTGGAGGGCATTAGCTTAGATTTTACTGACGAAGTGTGACGCGTGACCTGACGCGTTGCGCGTGGATCACGTGCATTGAAATAACAATCTTTGTTGAAGACCGCGACCAGAAAGACATGGCCCCATCAAAACACGCCCGCATCGCCGAAAACGACAGCGACAACACAGAACCAGACACACCAAGACCAAATCATCGCCAAGGGAGCAAGAAGCGCATCAGCGATGTCCATGGACTTGATTCCGACGCCAGCTTTACTTCGGATCCCGGACGCGCCCCGTTGAGAACAGTCAACATCAACGACGACGCCGCCGAAAAGCGGCGGCGGCGAAAGAGTACTAAGTTAGCCGTCATCGAGGGCGCGGAGGCAGGACCATCTTCTGGAGACAAGATGGACGTCGGAGAGAACTCTAGAACTACGCTCGCGAAGCAGAAACAGCAGCAGCAACTCAATTCAGCACTCCCTCCCCCGGTCATAAATGTGCCTCTCGACGTCATGAGCTCAAATTTTGAAGAGTGGATGAAGATGGCCACGGATAATGTACGTTGTGCATCATCAACTCGGTTTGCTTGCTCACTCTCCCGCAGAAAATAAACGCGGCCAACTCATGGAATTTCGCCCTCATCGACTACTTCCACGACATGTCTCTCCTCCGGAATAACACCGATAACTCGATCAATTTCCAGCGTGCTTCATGTACGCTTGACGGCTGCGTCAAAATCTGGACGAGTCGTGTCGACAGTGTTGGCACCGAGACGGGCAAGTTGCTCAGTAATCTTGCCAACGAGAATATGGCAACAGGTGCAGAAGAGGATGAAGCCGCTTCCGACAATCCTGACGGCCAGGATGCTTCACATCCGAGGAAGAAAAAGAAGACACATCGACCCGATTCGACTCTTGCCAAGGATCCCGGACAACTTAAGAGCAAAAAACTGGATCTTGAATTTCGCGTTGACCCTTTGTTCAGGAAAACCTGCGCTGACTTTGACGAGGGTGGAGCACATGGCCTTCTTATGAATCACCTTGGAATAGGTGTCGGGACGGATGGTGGCCTGTGCATTGTCTTTGATGCGAGCGATTCCATGGCGAAGGTGGTGGACGAAGAGGAACCAATACTCGAGCCCGAGGAAGACGTCGATTTGAGCTATCTAAGGGGTTGGTGATAGTTGCAAACCCTTTACGAGCATGCTGCTGAAATGCAAGCGACAGGTAATTTTTTCCCCGACCTGGAGAACCTGGAAGATAAAGCCATCGCCCACTCCTTGGCGGAGTTCTCGTTCACTCACGATAATATAACTCTTGATGATCCCAGCCTATATCAAGACGACACTCGCGCTGAAGAAGACGATGATAACGGGAATGAAGCAGGGTTCGAAACACTCGGCGAGAACAATGCCATGGACGTCGAGGGCGGGGACTTCCCCCAAACAGAGGACTTTTTCACAGGAGATCAAGCTGCGGATGATGGCTACGCGGGTGGTGCATTCGGTGGCGATGATGACGGAAGCGGACACGATGGTTCCCCCGGTGTTGAGGGTCAAAATGCGCCCGGTGCTTTCGTGCCGTTCGATCCGCGTCGAATACCGACTGAACGGGATCTTGTCATGGCCATGACAGATGCCGACGGTGATAGTAGCATTATGGGGTACTTTGACCAGAATATCATGAAGAATTGGGCCGGTCCCGAGCACTGGAAGTTGCGGAAAATTATACGAAAACGTAAGTTGACACGAATATTGACCAGCACCATCTACACATTTGTTCGCAGCGGATGCAACCGAGGCAGCGGCTGCCAAACCCCGCCGAGAGAAGAAGGAGGCCTTTAGGATCGACTTCCTTATACCATCCGAGAAGGACGTCAAAACGCTGTCGAATGAGCTCTTTGCTCCTGTTACTCGTGGGGCTGGTATCACCTTGCTAAACTACGGCGGTGTTAAATCGAATTCCAAGAAAAGCGGGCGTGGCAAGAAAACCAAAGAAGAAAAGCGTGATACACACACACTTCCAGACGACATGCATTTCTCCAGCAGACAACTTGTGACGCTGTTCTTGAAGCCCAAGTTCTCTGTAAGCGCGCCAGTTTCTCAAACTCCGCCACTGCTCACGGTCGTTATATTTTCAAGCTGAAAATGCGAGGACAAAGAGTTCGCTTCAATGAAGCGGGAGATGGCGAAGTCGACGAGAATTTTTGGGCGCAGGCTGCTGCCGATCAAGCAGCGGGACGCATGGCTCAAGAAGATGGCGACGAGAGTGAGTGTTTGAATAATTAACAGGTTCGACCGTAATTTTGATTCCCTTCTCAGGCGGTGATGCACCAGCACCGTTCAATACCCAGTTCTTCAATGACGATGACGATGGGCCAGCATTCGACGACCTTTATGAGGGCGATGGAGTTGTTCCGGAGGACGCTGCAGAACAAGACCTCATAGCTGCAACACAGGGCATAACCCGTCGTGTCCGACCTGAATCCGTCAACTATGCCAAACGTGCTAAACGCGTGGATGTGCGGAAACTGAAGGAAAACATCTGGAAAGGTCTGGACATCAAAATACCCCACAAGGGAGAACAACAGGACGAAGAAATGGTAACAACCTTTCCTGCAGTAATCCTTCTGAACTTGGCTTACCTCCTTCTAGGACACCGATGACCAAGACGTAACTGACCCCTCGGAAGGCCGGCAGTTCAGTCAGGTGATATCGGGCCTCCAAAGGTCCTATCCGAGAGATAAGATGGAGGATATTAGTACAAGTTTCTGCTTCATCTGCTTGCTACACCTAGCCAACGAGCAAGGGTTGAAGCTGCAACCATCGAGTAGTGTTCCCGACGACGATGGTGTTGACGAAGAGTCATCAGAATCACGGGGAGTGGACAGAGTTGCGGACATATGGAGCTTGAAGGTGCGTTTGTTCTAGCCCAGGACCAGTTCGTGAGACTGATTTTTTTTATGACAGGTCTTCAGAGACCCAAACGCCACACCAGCTGCATGACGAGTAACTTATTTTATTATCCTGCGTTTTTCACCTCATCTATTCAATCTTGTATATCATTGTAATTCCTTGCTGGTCGCAAGCATCATCAATTCGACGTACTTCATGAGATGTGGCTCCTGGACCTCAGTACAACACTCGACGCAAAGCAGTAAAGGCAGTCTATTCAATACATGAACGAAAGCTAGAAATACAGAGAGGTCAGATCTAATGCTACAGCTAACAGTGTGCTACAGTGGGGCAGCCATAACCATAATGTTATAAGTATCGATGAGGCATAAAGCATATGTAAAGGAAATCGTCACGCCTTTGAAGTAACGCGCGAAAGTTGGACACTGTTAACACCACCAGCGGTTCGTCAGTCATAACATCAACCGTGACGCTCAGTGCACCCTGGCCTTCCAGCGACGCCACATATTCTCGTGCTTTCGCTGGTGCCTCGCACTCAGCTCAAGGTATTCCTGATAGGCTTGCCCAGGAAGCTCGATCATGTCCGAGGTGGGGGTACGAAACGGAAAGACGACGAGCAAGTCCGAGGGCGCGATGCGCGCTTGTGGTACTGGCGAAGCCAAGAAGAGGCGTTCACCGAATGGCGTGTAGGCGTACACGTCCAGCCAGCGTTCACGGCGGTTGTGGGAACGTGCAGCTGGAATGCAGAAGGCCGCGGTCAGTAAAAGGAGCGATGTACACGTGGGGCAGCGCAGCTCACCTTGGATGATCGTCACTTGGTGTTGAACGAGTGCGATCGCGACTGTGCCGTGGTTCATGATGATGGGATGACGAGGGAGAAAGATATTTGATACAGTGGGGATTGTAATATTTGATACAGCGGGAGATATTGGGTATTGGAAGGAGAAAGAGCGACCTGAGATCCGAGAGTAGTGAGCGGCTGAAAGGCTTTGGGAAGAGGCTAGGAGACTGGTCTGCGCTCAGTCCAGAAATGCCAGGTTTTATGGCCGGTGGTGCCCTTATTCCTCGGTAATATCAAGGCGGAAGCGTACAATCAAATGGCCTGATATATCCCAACGGCAGTCCATTACAAGGAGGCTCCGTACACAAGGCAGCAGCACGTAAAGGATAAAGGTGTTCAAGGGGATACCCGCATTTGGAAACGGACCTCACAAGACCTTGTCTTCTTACTACTCGTTCCAAGGAACGACATTCCGCATTGCTGTCCCCCATGACTTCGAGGTCGTTCGTGTGATGTATCCGAAATAATGCATCTCCTACGACCGTAATTATGTCAAGCATGGAGTGAGTTCGATGGCCCGACGACTCGAATGAGAGCGCCTTCAGGTTATACATCCCCAGTGAGCAAAAACGGTATAATCGTGGTTAACATTCTGCACGAATCAAGGGTACATTCGTTCAGTTTATTGTGGGGGTGGTGTGTGGACGCTGCGTTTTAGGCGAAATTGTGGTTGCCAGCTTCCCTTACTCACGTGGTGGAGGCTGACCAGGACCAGGTCTCCCAGCTTGATATACGGGGCCCCCACTTTCCAGCGCCTCTCCGCCCCGACTTCCAACGGTTTGTTCGACATTTTCTAGAAGGCTCGTTAAATTCCAGCTTTATATTTCTCTCCAGATGAGCCCACCTCGATGAATCGAGCTGTAGTCTTGGCTACGTTTTGTGCAAGCTTTCCTTTCGTGACTGGATCTTTTGTTTTGCTCCAATTTCGCGAAGGGATTTGATATTTGAAAGGGGGATACCCAGGCCACTGATGGGCGAACAATTCAATATCGTCATAGTGCATGACTACTCACTGCTTACTTACATTTATCCTGATGGACACTGATGGCCCGCAATCCTGTAGGACGGGATCGTCTTTGTCTACGAGCTGACGCGTCCTTCCATTCAGAGCATCCTCGAGTGAGATGCCCCACTCGAACGGCTCTCTGCTCACGAAGATGATCGGTGATGAGAGGAGAACTCGCTCAAGGTATCGTTCCTTGTCCGCCTCCGTGAAGGGTTTGTAAAGTGTTTGCGGTACGAATTCGTTGGTTCCAGTGATGACGATCGCATCCGTGGTAATTTGATTCCACAGATTATAGCACTCCTTGGAGTTGCTCTGACCAACCCCCGGGCCGTCCTCGAAGCGTTGTCGTCAATGACTGGCTCTTTGCGGAGAAGGGAAGGGCGTCACCTGCCACGGAGATTCTGAAATGCTTCCCAGACGACTCGGGGTATCAAGCACTTCTGGTATGGTGGGGCTGGGACTTAGGTATGGGGAAATTCGCGGTTGACTATGCGACTCCTAGGGAAGATGCTGAAGTGAACAGTCTATGGGAAGGATCTCCACCTCGACTAACCTCGGTCCTTGGCAGTTCGAGCCGGGGCAACGTCGGCGCCATGAAGGCGAGATTCTGCCCCGTGACCAGCTGGTTGTTATATATCCTGGCCCAGGACGCACCCGTAAGTGCGACCGGTGCGCCAGGTTCATGGACGGGAAATTGGTCCACAACCGATGCAGGCCATTGGCAAATGACACTTTGGGTACCACTACAATCTGGAATCATTGCAAAGCAGGTACGGGAGTATGACATGTCAAGAGCGTCTGGGGTATCATTTGCCCTACAGAAGGGTTGACCTGATGAGAAAGAAGTCTGTAGTGGGATGAATCAGCGATGGTTGAATGTAGCATTATATAGCGGATATTGCCTGGAAATCCTGAACAGACACTGTCGGTGCATGCACCGTACACGAGATTGATTTGTACACGTCCGACGTGTTATCACACATATGAGGAAGTGAACGGGGTAGTGAACGAACTTCGCTTTGGGTGGGTGAGGAGTGGATCAGAATTATACCAACCTTTATATTTTCGGCCTAGTAGCTTCAATATCTAGTGTTGGCCAGGTACTCAGTAGCACCCATATCTAGCCCGATCCGCCGCTGCGCGGGACGGAGTTAATGGGCGGAAAGGGTCACATCAGGGGGGTTGAAGGGCAGAAAGAATATTCTAAGCACGTGGAGGTTTGAAGTATCATACAACCCGCTGGCGGGCTGAGATCTAGGCTAGTGCAGATTCTTTCACCGCACTTAGTACTATGCTACCATAGTGACCGCCCCGGTATATTACAATGTATGGTGCCCGTTTCCACCGTGACAACTTCAAGTTGTGATCCACTTGACGTGGACACCTCGGAGCAGAGTTCGAAGTACCGTTACGACTTGAGTTCTAGCGAACGAAATAAATTCCAGGGTCTTCGCTGGCATGTCGAAATGGGTTACGCTGATTGTGAGCAGTAATACATTGTGTCATCGGGTCGTCACTGGCAGCAGTTCCACAGCATGGACTCCATTTACCATGAGAATAGCGTGCCACAATGACCTTGGCGCGGCGATGCTGTCAAGCAGCAGACCAGAGTTGAACTTCTTAAGTATATTCGCAATTTGACCACAGCTTGGTGCTGGCGGGATTTTATGTCCGGGGATCCATGTGTTTGACCAACAGGCAGACTCGGAGCTGCGGGCTAAGCGTCATACAGGATGACAACCGGGTGGCGAAAAGGTTTAGCAATCCCAATATTAATCGATCACGGAAAAGTATAATCCAATCTTTTTTAGAATGGCAAGTTGGTTGTAAACTGTTGTAACACTATAGGTACTAAGGATTATCATGCTCCTGATTTTCCTCGGTGCCAGCCGGTGCCTGTGGACAATGACGAAAGCTGTGCCAGCTGTCTTAATTAACGATCAGACATCACATCCTGTAGGTGGGGAAATCTTGGCTGGGGGCGCTAATAGTATTTTGGTTGGACATTGTATCTCCGAGTCGGTGCGATGCCTCGATCAGTGTCGCAGTGCCAGGTGTACTGTGCAGAAGCTGTTGGTATCCACTCTCATTTGCCTTTTGCCGTACCTTACGACGGCCAAACGGCCCGCATACATCCGCGGTTCAACCGAAAACCATCTTCAATTTCGACACCCACTTTCAGGATTTCCCCAGAAGTCAACTAGGTTGCTGGCAAGTTAGACCGATCTGGGCCCTGTGTAGGTCCTAATCGATTCTTCCTGGTCGACATTTACACGCGCCATCTTCCAATTCTGCGTTTTGATATGGACTATAATGCACATACTCATGCAATGCCATCTCAAAACAGGTAAATCAAGAGTCAAAGTGGAGTAGTTACTCTGTCTTCTCGATTCACGTCCGACGTCTTTTGGAAGCCAGTATGCTCGTGACAGTTTCATCCACCCTCTCTATCCACGTTTGGGTCCCTTCTCAAAGCCCTTTGGATGGAGGATCAGATCCGGCAGAGGCGACGAAACCGAATATAAAGGCCACAAGGCAAGCTGGCCCTTCTCCACGCTTGCTCTCAGCGATCGATCTTCCACCCACACATCATGACTCTTTTGCGCGTCGCCGCCATTCTCGCTTGCGCTGCGTACGCCGCGGCGTTTCGCTGCGCTCTATGCGTCGGGCAGCTTGACGAGTACTATCACTTGAACCCTTACGCGATCTGTTACAAGGAAGACACGAAAACGCACGCCTTCATCACACACTGCGAGTAAGTCGTCTTGCTCACGTGGACGTAATGTCGCGGCTCACCTATACCGACGCTCAGGTACGATGCAGCCCACTCGTCTGCCGTGGAACATTGTGACTACAGCGTTGGCGACATGTTCTCTCTCTTCCATGCGATGGGTGCGCTGATCGGAAAATCGTAACGGGCTACGGGCGAATTGAACTCTGGAAGTTCGCCACTTTGCCCGACGAAAGTTGGCATCAGCGATTTGGACGATTGTCTCCAGTGCAAGACTCATTGAGTTTTGTTAGCCGTACGCTTGACTGTAACATAGTGTTCTTAAAAGATGGTCGCTCCACGTCGATGTGTTTCGGCCGCAAAGGGGTATGCTTCGATCAGCTTTTGAACATCCCAAAGTTCATAGAAGGACCGAATGATATCGTGTCCTGGTCTAGATTGCTATTACGTTCGGATCGGGTTCTGGGGCGCGCACTTAGAAGACCATCGATGCATCAAGAACAATGTGTAGTATGATATCTTGTGCAACCGACTTCACCTGGGCCTTTCTCGGAGGGACGAAGCATATCTCCCGATTTCGTCCTTGTTCATCGAATCGCCATCCTAGTACAAGCATCTTTACTTCCATCACATAAGATCCGGCACACAAGCATTGCAATGTCCATTACATTCACATTTCCGGGAATAAGGAGCGGACAGGCCACTATCTGGCCAAAAGCGGGCCACCAAAAATGTGGTACACAGTACACTACGCGAGGAATCACCAAGGAAAGAAGGTATACTCGTAGACGAGACAAGCAATGACCGGAAGATAAGATTTACCACCGGACAAAAACTACGAGACAGAGATCGACGGAAGAGAGTTGTCCCATTGATAAGGAAACGTAGCGAGCAGAGGACGGCGCAAGCGAAGTTGGGGCTGCCAACTTCCTTTCGAAACATGGTGGAGGGAAACCAAGATAAGGTCCTCCACTTTGATGTACCGTTCTCCAACTTTCCACCTTTTATCAGATCCCGCTTCCATAGGTTTGTCTTGCATAGCCTAGGATTAGCTTAAGCGGAACGCCACGTGGATTCACAGATGTCGGATTACTCCTACCTCTATAAAGTGTTTAGTGCATGTGGCGATATTCTTTGCAAGCTTTGCTCTGGTGATGTGGCCTTTTGGATTCCTGAAGTCCTTGGTTGGAATCTGTTTTGACCATGACTGATAACCAGGCCACTGGACAATTGTGTCAACAAACTAAGGTGACAAAGTATCGCCAGTAGTACCTGGATGCGAATCGACACGGAGGGTCCGCAGTTGACAAACATACGATCCTCCTTATCTTTCAGATCCTTCAGTCTCTGCCTGAGTGCATCATCGAGGGATATGCCCATTTCCAATGGATCATCCGAATGGAAGAAGATAGTTGGTTGCAACTCCACCGCCTGAATGTACCGTTTCCTATCAGCTTCTGTATACGGTTGATAGACGGTCTGAGGGACGAAGTCTTTCGTCCCATAAGTCTCGACAACGCTTTCCCATTCAAGTATGTGAGGCATTGGCACTCGTGTTTCTACGTCCTGATTCCAAATTAACCGCTATCCACAACACTAGACAGGGGGGAAGTTACCGGCTCAGTGGGAAGGGGAGACAGGAAAGAATCAAACATTTCCGATTCGGTGTATGGTGGGTCGCATGACGAGGGTGACAGCGGAATAGGTGGTTTGTTCTCAAAGAAATCCTATGCCAGAGAAATCAAAATGATCATACTAATTACGTCTTTTACACGTACTGATACCAGCATTTCACCCTCCACAGGAGCTGACTGGGGCGATAAGATATGAATAGCTCGCGACACATCAGGGTAGACAGAGTAAGGGGTTTGCAGTAACGGGTGGAAAGAGCTGCTGGACGCAGTAGAGCTATCCGGATCATTGGTATAATGGGGTGTCAGCTGAGTATTGATATAAAGTTGTTGGTTAGGTTGTTGCCGTTGATTGTTCGTTATGTTGCCTGGATGATATAGGGCATTCCGAGCATAAGAGGAGTCATAGAAAGGTGCAGAATGAAGAGAATTGATGGGCATCTAATAAGGTTCAGCTATCGCACCACCTGGATGAACACCGTACTCACATTGGGGTGAATTGTGAAAGCAATCTCTGTAGGATCACAGGAGCGATACATGTCGTTTTCGGATTGCATATGGTGACCATCATCAACCATCGGGCTGTAAAGACTAAGGTATGAGTCTGGAAAGTGGTCTAGGTCACTGTCCATAATGGCTAACGGTGGTGAGACAAGTCAACTGAGTATCACAACTTTATATGTGCAGCCATCGTGCAGATACGGCCGTGAAATTTACAGCATGTTGCTGTAACGAATCTGCCCCGGCGCCGATTAGCACACGGGCGCTCGCAAAGAGTTACTTGCGCGATGCTTGCCAGGAGATTATTCGTGGAAAACCTTCAATGCCGTACCGCCAGATCTGGTGCCGCCTGCCAACTAATATCGCAATTCCGAGGGTTGAGCATATTTATCAATCGTGTGTCACATCTGAGAAATTTATCTTGGGCGGAATGGGCGTTCTGGAGTGTCGTTCTGGAAAAGTGGGACAGCCACACTGCCGCAACCGGTGCTCAGAGCTAGGTGCATAGCACCGGGTAAACCTATACAACTACGACGTCAGTGGTAGAAAGTGTGTAGATGACAGTGAGAACTTGCGAACGAGAATTCGAATTGGACCCATGCAAGTACGAGTACAGGTTTATGACAAGTTGGAGATTGTGGCAGGCCAGACTTGCAAATGACGGAATACTAAATTTGGACATTGGGTTTTGTTATCGGCCAATATGTCCTCGCTCGCGGGTGCGTTGGAAGAACCCGTGCGTTACAACCGCAGCTACCCCCCTACATTCTCCTCCATCGCTCACGACCAAGATGTTGATATGGAAACTCCAGGCAATGACCTGGATATCAAAGACGAACCGAACCCGAGCCCCCCACATGCTGTGATGCACCCGGATGGTGGGGATGAAGCAATGGACGACCTTTTTGGACAGGAGGCGGAAGTGGACGAGTCTAAACAGGTCAAGTCTGAAACGTGCGCGTTTTCATGTCGTCCCAATGTAATTGCTTGTGCTCATACTACGCGTATACAGCAGCTTGGCTGCAACACCTGTGGAGTCGGGGTACGATTCTGATGAACTTTCACAGAGGGAAAAAGATCTCAGAAATGCGTTGGAATATCATGAAAATGACGAACCCGTTGCTGTGGTACGACAGCTTCAGGAGGCCAACGTTTCCATACCGAATATTCCAATGCCAAGGACCTCTGACGGTGATGTGAATTACGTTTCCCCATCAGCTGGAATAATATTGATCACTCTTCCAGCATTGGGTTATTCGTGTACCCAATTTCGTTAAAGTGGACTCAAAGCCGTTCCACCCTGACACCTATGTGGGTCCGGAACAAGACGAAGAAGACTCCCACCCGAACGAAAGCGTCCGCGAAAAGAGCATGACCATAAAACTCAAGGTAGAAAATACCGTCCGATGGAGGTGGATCAAAGACGAATTCGGCCAGGATGTGGGCGTCCCACCTACCCTAATATCACCAATTCTCATGTCGATTATAGAAACGCCAATCGAACAGTCGGATCATCCGCTGGTCTGATGGTTCCACGAGTCTCCGGTTAGGCAAAGAGCTATTTGATATCAACCAGACCGTGGACACTTCTGGCGGTGTCGTTCGTCAGTCAACCGGAAGTTCACAATCGGCTTCTCAGAGTACTCCATCTGCATCACAGCAAAACGGTTTAAAATCCCAAGGTCTAACCTATCTTGTCGCGCAACACAAGCGGTCGGAGGTCCTTCAGGCAGAAGCCGTCATCACCGGTTATATGACCTTGCGCCCAACTGGTATGCAGTCTGAAACGCATCGTATGCTAGTCCGCGCAGTGGGTCAGAAACACAGTAAAGTTGCGCGACTGCGCATGGCTCCTGACCCCACTATGGACCCTGAACGAGAGAAACAAGAGCTATTGAAACTTTCCGCCAGGAAGTCGAAAAAGAAAACGGACGAAACGGGACTCGGTCCACGCAGAAAACGGAGCGGTGGCCAAAGAAAACGCGCAGGCCACGATGTTTGGACAGATGACGAAGAGCCAGAGTATGAAGGCTCTGAAGATGAAGATGACGCACGTGCTGCCAAACGAAAGGCAGAGTCGCGCAAGGGTGGAGAGTATCAGGAAGATGACTTCGTCGTCGCTGACGAGTCAGACGAAGACGGAGGGGACGGAGAAATTTCAGGCAAAAAGCGACGTCGCCGGGAAGAAGAAGAAGAAGACCCTCTGGACCGATTGGACGCAAGAATTGATCAACAACAGGAGGAAGAACGGAGAAGAAAGGGCCACGGCGGTGACGACACTCATGACATGGACGTAGAGAGCGAGGAGGAAGACGAAGAGTATAGGGTGCGAAAAGCTGGTTCAGGTGCGCGGAAGACGAAGAGGACGCTAACGTTTGAAGAGGACGAGGAAGAGTAGAGCATATTAATGCCTGATCATTTTCCCTTGTCCCCTTTCAACGTACATGTCATTATGTACACAAAAGTTACCTCCGCAACATTCCATCTTGGTCCCATCTTTCAGAAGGCTGTATATTACTCACCACTCTCTGGTTCTCTTCATTATCTTCTAAGAGATTGTGAAGAGTGAAGATAGCATGCTCGCGTAAATCTAACCACTGCGTTATTCCCGAACCACCCAAGCAAAAAAAATTGGCCGACGCACAGGGATTGCGTTCATCCACGACACACATGTTCATGACCACAGTGATGCCCTCG
>JBBPMU010000424.1:0-23649 GCA_038090475.1 Wakefieldia striispora | reverse complement strand
CGATTTGGTGAAGATTGTGAGTAGACGGGAGGGTTGGTCTGTCGACGCATTGCTGACGCATACTCGTGACGTAGCCGGCCATCAAGTTGCTCGAGTTCTTCCGTGCGTTGACGCGCGGTGACCAGGCACTCCGAAGTGCGAGGATTGGCGCGACGGAAGCAGCGGGGATGACGAACTTTAGTACGAGCAAGGCGCAGCAAGTGAGTCCGACTATGGCGACCATGCAGGCGATCGGGGAGGTCGAGGCGGATGCATGGGTGGGGTATTGGATCTCGAAAGGTGCTTTCTGAAACTGGTTCGGAATTGGTGACGGCGTCAAGATGGACAGCTCGTGTAAGACTAGCGGTGGCGTGCTTTGTACGCTAGAACTGGGTATATGAAACCCGAACGCTCTCTTCAATATTACTGTAATGTCGATAGTGCATGTCGGTGCTTGCACTCGCCCGAACTCCGGCCATCATCGAGGCTAACTGGCGGAGTTTGAATCAACTCATTCGTCGCGTCTCAACGTTAGAACTCGCATGCACCATGTGCTCACACCCTGTAATCTGCCGCGGCTTACTCCGTAAGCGTCGCACAGCGATGTCGATTGTGGTATGTTGCGGTGAAAGCGCATTCTAGTGTTGGATTTTGAAAGGCCGAGTATTGTTGAGATACCATCCGTGGTTTATCGAGGCTGCAGCTGACGTTTCAGCTCCTTCAATTCACGTAAAACGATTAGTCGAAGACGCCTTCGCACTAGGAATTCCGCTTGTCGTGTGGGAAGATGTTGAACCGGTAGGCGGTGTGTCTTGAAGCGAGTTATGCATAGCCAGGGGGAGGTAAGAGACACTAGGAGCGACTTTACTCTTATCCAGGGTCCCGCAGAGAGACTAAACCGAACCAGAGAGGCTAACAGTCATGGATAATCCGTGCGGAGGTGGCAGACCCGCCAACCCCCAGTCTCCCATTGACCTTTCGGTATGTAACATCTAACATCCTATTCAGACCGACTGCCACGTCGCAGAGTTCGTTTCACCACTAAGCCCTCGGAGGACGTATTCTCTTGCATCAGAACTTGCTGGCTGACTTGCTCGCCTATAAATTGAAACTCTTCGGTTATGGGCACGTCGACTCTCAGCGCGTTCACCATTATGGTCGCCATTCTGCCTAGATCACTCTCATTCGATGGTTCGATGCTGTTCTATGACATGGTTAACTTTCGCATGAGAACAAACCCCAAAATTCCAATGTTCATATATGCGAATGAGGACGCTCCCGATACATTGACTGAAATCTCGTTTCTCGAATTTGGTCGAGCCGCCCACCGAGCCGCACACGCCCTTCGCCCCTTCCGTCAAGGTCAAGATGGCGACGTCGTAATGGTTATTGCCAACACGGACACCATACTGCACCAGGCTGTTGTTGCAGGTTTGTCGATTGCCGGATGGGTTGTACGTTCGTACCTATGAGTTCTTCGGTTCTTGCTCTGACATTTCAACCTAGCCATTCCCCACATCGCCTAGAAATTCACCTTCGGCCGTTATCAGCATGATGAAGACAGTCAACTGTTCGCATATCGTCACGCTCGGTCATGCTCATAAGGGGCTTATCGATGGCGTCCGACGTGAATTCAAGGGTGCCCGGCTGATCGTCTTTGAACTCCCGACACTGCGTTATGCATTTCCAAAGCTTGGCAAGGAAGTTGCCGCTGATTCATTCATGCAGTACCCCGCTCCCCTGAAACGTCCAGATTCGGATTCCCCAGCCATCTACTTTCATTCCTCGGGCAGCACTGGATTCCCTAAACCCATCGCTCATAGCCACAGATCGCAAATCCAACTGCTCGCACGAGGTACGTTGTCACACACTGGCTCGAGGATCCCGTTGTGATTCATCTGTAGCATGTGCGCGCAAATATGCCAACTATAATGCACCTCGTCGGGTTGGTGCCATGGCACTTCCTCCGTTCCATCTCTATGGCACCTTTACCCAGCTCTATGTGCCGGTCGCGTACCTCGTCACGAGCTTGGTCTACGCCCCGCGTACGGAGGGCGACCCGCTTGCCAAGCCGGTGGTCCCGACCAGCGACAACGTGATCGAGTGCATCAAAAGGGTGGCATGTAATTCCATCGTGACGGTGCCAACGTTTCTTAAACACATGGCTGCCTCGAAGGAAGCGGTCGGCGTCCTGAAGAAACTAGACGCCGTCGTACGTGTCACCTGTGAATATACCTTGTTCTCTCTGGCTTACTGTCCATGCTCAGGCGTATGGCGGCGGGCCTCTTCCGGTGAAGGTCGGGGAGCAGTTGTGGGCTGCCGGGGTGCCGCTCTGCATCTCATACGGCGGGACAGAGTTTGGACCTCTCTTGTGTGGGGCTGACAGAGAGGATGTCAATGATGGTGATTGGATGTGGATGCGGTTCCAAGATGAACCGAAGATCAGGTGGGCCCCTCTAGGGGGTGGGACATACGAACTGCAAGTCCTGGTAGGACACGCCTTGCACATACCCATCTGAGATGCTAATGCACTTCCAAAGTCAACGGAAACTCAACAGATGGCGGTAGAGAACATCCCGGACGTGAAGGGATATGCGACATCAGACGTGTTCGTGAAGCACCCAACCAAGGGCATGTGGAAAATGTGAGTTCGGCTGGTTTTGTAAAAACTGAATGTGTTGTTCATATACTTGTCCTTGCGACAGCGTCGGGAGGGTCGACGATGTCATCATTCTCGCCTCTGGAGAGAAAACAGTCCCCGCTCCGATGGAAAGTGTCATCATGTCTTCCCCGCTGGTGCAAAGTGCTGTCATGTTTGGACGGGAGCGCAACCAAGTTGGGGTTCTCGTCGAACCTAGCCCGGGACACGCTATCGATGTCAACGACGAGAAAGCGGTGACCGAGTTCAGAAACCAAATCTGGTATGTATGTACGTCTCCATGACCAGTGAGCTCGTTGGCTGAACCTGATCAAGGCCAGTGATCGAGGAGGCTAATAAGCCATCTCCGGCATTCAGTCGGATCTTTAAAGAGATGATTCTGATAACGAACATCGGAAAACCTATGCTGCGCACTCCTAAAGGCTCCGTTCAACGGAAAATCACGCTCGATACGTATAGCTCAGAGATCAGTTCATTGTGAGTCTTTATTTTGAAATATTTCCAGACAACGCCTCAGACGAGACGCACCCAAGGTATGATACCGTCGAAGCGAGTTCCGTGACTCCAGATGGGTTGGCCGGGTGGACCAGCGATGCGCTCGAAGAATGGTTACTGAAACGTGCATGTGAAATATCCGACGATGGTCAAGTAGATCCCCATGTCGACCTATTTTCACAAGGGTTTGATAGGTGCGCGGCCAGCGATTGAAAGACGGTGGTTTAGAACTGCACTCACATTCTTCGTGTCCCCAGTTTAAGTGCTGCATATCTTCGTAATCGGATATTCGGCGCCCTGTGGACAGCATCAACGCCAGAGATCAAGAAGGCTGCCACTCGCATGCCTACCAACATTGTCTTTGAAAACCCAACCATCAAACTGCTCAGTTCTCGGGTCGCGGCACTCGTCAATGACACTGGTTTTGGACACGCGGTAGATCTCACGGAGCAGCATCGGCAATCCATCAATGCTATGATCGAGAAGTATTCCGTGGGCTTGAACGGACCTGATGAAGGTATATTACCTAGCAGCCGATTGGTAGAACCTGCCGTTGTGCTCCTGACTGGATCCACGGGCGGTCTCGGATGCTCCTTACTTGCGCAGCTTCTCAAAAATGTCGTGGTTCAGCGTGTCTTCGCTCTCAATCGCCCCTCATCAACAAAGTCGATCCAGGAACGACAACGGTCAGCCTTTGAAGACAGGGGACTTCCGATCGACCTGTTAGACTCAAATAAGCTTGTCTACGTTGAATCAGATGCGGCTTCAGAGCGATGCGGCCTCTCTCCGGCTCAGTATGTGGAGGTAGGCAGAAACGGTGGACATGCCCCAAAGACGCACTCATGTCTATTCGCAGATCAGGAATGCGGTCACGTTGATCATACACAACGCATGGCGTCTCGACTTCAACTTGGCGATCGCTTCTTTCGAGGACAACATTCGGGCATCGTGTCACCTGGCCAAACTTGGCTTAGACTCGCCCCATAGCGAACACGTCCGGTTCTTGTTTACGTCGTCGATCGGATCTGCGCAGTCCTGGGACAACTCGAAAGGACTCTTCCCAGAGGAAGTCCAACTGGATCCCTCTTTTGCCGTCGGGTCGGGTTACGGCGAAGGCAAGTACGCCGCCGAGCGTGTGAGTCATGACCCGGAAACGACGACGGTTGGTACTGATGTGTGGTCGTGCAGATCATCGTCAAGAGCGGCTTACACGCCACCTCGCTTCGTATTGGCCAGATTGCGGGCGGTGCAGGTGGTGCTTGGACCACGACGGATTGGTTCCCGATCCTCGTCAAGTCCAGCCTTGCTCTCGGTGCGCTTCCGGGATTGACGGGTGTATGTTGACAGGTGCTGCGCGTGTGGTTGGGCTCACAACGTACGTAGATCGTGTCGTGGCTGCGTGACGAAGACGTCGCTGCCGCCATCCTCGAGACGGCATTTTCCAAAGAGGCACCACCACCAGCCCTCAATCTCGTCAACCCCTGCGGAGCCCCTTGGGCAGAGATAATCACGTTCGTACGACGCGCCATCATCAAGCACAAGGGACTCGGGGACGACGCGCTCCCGGTCATTTCCTTTGGTGATTGGTTTGCATTGTTGGCGAAAATGGCCGAGAATGCGTCGGCAGACGACCTGGCCAACATCGTGAGCAGAGACTCTGTTGGATAATAACGACTCGTTTGCTAACGTGGCGGACATAGCCGGCCATCAAGCTGCTCGAGTTTTTCCGCCAGTTTGCACGCGACAACCAATCAACTCGAAGTACTGGGGGGGATGTCAATATCGCAGAAGCAGTGGGGATTGCCGATTTCAGTACCACCAAGATGAGGCAAGTCAGTCCAACGATGGCGAAAATGAGGGCAATCGAAGAGCCAGAAGCAGTCGCGTGGGTCCGATATTGGATTTTGAAAGACATTCTGTGAACTCCTCGCTACGTCTGCGGGACTCTTGTGTATTCATAACACTGATGTAAGGCTATGCCACAATGGTGAACGGATGATCGTCGGACGGGGTGTGGCTTCCGCACGGACAACTGCCTTGTGATCCAAAGCATACAAGATCCCTGCAGTACGGTATGCGTTAGACGCCGTAGGGATGTCTTTGACGGTCCATTCCCAACTTGAAACACGAAAACTTCCGTCCATACTTTTCGTGCATACTTCATGAAAGGTCAAGTCAGCAAGCCATCAGGGAGGCACTTCACGTTCAGACCTGGAATCGGACCCAGGACTTGATTGAGACCCCGATTCCATGTCGGTTCGGCCCGCCCGCCTATCTGGCTTCTCCATCGGTGCCTCAGGAATCTGTCCGTGAATCGGTCGTCTTATTAGCGAGTCCTCCCGAAACTAAGCATGTCATCACCACTCAAGACGTACCGACAGGCGGACGAAGTAGGACACGAGCATCGAGCACGTCCCAACGATAAACACGGTGCGTAAGCTTGCGGCGTATGCGTCCCGAGCGGCGCGTTGGAGATCTGGAGGAAGCGATGTCACCAAAGTGAACGAGTGTCGGATCTCCGATATGATCTAGCGGTGTCAAATTTGGTCAGGCCGTGGATGAGGCAACATTCGCGATCGCATGGCCATAATAATTTAGGAAGGTGTGTGATGGAAACAATCA
Organism: Wakefieldia striispora; assembly: GCA_038090475.1. Taxonomy (NCBI): domain Eukaryota; kingdom Fungi; phylum Basidiomycota; class Agaricomycetes; order Agaricales; family Hymenogastraceae; genus Wakefieldia; species Wakefieldia striispora. The sequence goes on along the minus strand of JBBPMU010000424.1, from coordinate 17,894 downwards.
CCAGCACAAGAGCGTAAACACAATGATCGCGTACACCGAGGGAAACGAGGGCAAACCTTGTCTGGGTCAGGGACGTGTATGCGCTGACGTAGTTCGGTGTCGAGGCGGGACTGGAAAATGGCAGAGGCGATGGCAACGCTAGACACTTGTCCTAAGTGGAACGCCAAGTAAACGTCTGTTCTCCAAATGATTCGTGCCGTGCCAAGTGCTGCTCACCTAGTCCTCTGCAGAGCTGAGCGACTGCCGTCCCACAGGGAATCAGCGACTCTGCCAACATGAACGTGTTCAGGATCTATTCACGGATGGTGCACGTCAGAGAACCAACCCGGCAAGTGCGCTTGTAATGCGACTAGGTTAAGAAAAAAAGTCGACGCGCATGAGCAAGATAACGTGGACCTCAAAAGAGCTACATACACATCACTGTCAGAATCACGACTGAATTTCCAAGGCCGATCGGAAAGACGCTGAACCACTTCTGGATAAATCCCGAATCCTCCCGCATGAAGATGAAAGAAACGAGGCCGGAGAGCGGAAGGATACCAAACACGAAGTTAAGGGCTGTGTATTTACCCGTTCGATGAATTACCCAGCTACATTTGACGTATGAGGGTCGATTTCCCGGTAGAAGGCAGCGACGCACCCCCCCATCAAAGAACCCAAACCCATTGCAAGGCTATTGGGAAGTAAGTGGAACCCTATATGCCGTGCAAACGAGGTTAACTGCAGACAAGTTTACGCGCATTCGAAACATACCGGCGATGGCTGCACTGTCCAAGGACACTGTTTGGAACCATAACGGGATAAAGAACATGACGGAAGCGTTGCAAGCCGATAGAAAATAGTTACTCAAACAAACCCAGATGGCCACTTTCTCCCTTAGAAAGGAAGGAGGAAGGACGGGTTCACGGGCCACGCAACATTCAATGACGAGAAGAAGTCCAAAGGAAAGGAGGGAGAGTGTAAGAGGGATCACCACCTTTCGATCTGTCCACTGCCAAGTGTTAGAGCCGAGGCAAATGAATAATATTTGAACCAACTCACAGGAAGATCCTCATTGAATTTTGTGCTAAGCCAGGTAAGTGTGGACCCAATCTAACATGCAACCCCGCACGAGATTAGACTACGCAATCAAGTGAAATGGCGACGGCTTACCATCAAAAACAACGTGATCAAACCCCCAAAGTCAATTCTGGATAGCACCTCCTTTGCGCTCTGACTTTGACCCTGTAGGACACACATTGAATACCTGCGTGAGATAAAGTTGGGATACGAACTGGTGTCGCGTAATGCAACTTGTTTGTGATGACGATCATCACCAATACAAAGAACGGCACCTGAAACAAAAACGCAGCGCGCCACCCAAATCTCCAACACACTTAGCATATCATGTCCTACAGGCCGGGACATGACGGCAATGAACAACCTACAAGTCATTCAGAATACCCCCAATGGTCCCACCGAGACCTAATCCCACCTAAGACAGAATTCAGAGACGCGTGTGGAAGCAGAATCGAACGAAGCCCTCACGACTACACAAAAGTTGTTGAACGCTAGAGGTAAACCACGTTCCTAGACGACAGTGAAGAACAGTGTGGCAAGATAACCGAGGAAGAGAGAGGAACACACCCGCACACTGTACAGGTCTGCACAGACGACCCTTCACTCACCGTAGCATTAGATCAAGTCAGGTCCCTAAGCGAGCAGACAAACATACGTGGGTAGCAACTGGAGCGCCCCTGCGCCTATTCCAGCTATCTGAACGTTCTAGAATATCAGGCCGGCACCATACATAGATTGGAAATTACCTACGAATCTGGCAGCTGTCAATTCGATCATGCCTCTGGAGCCTGCACAGAGAAGTGTTCCGAGGGTAGCGGAAAATAACGCGACTTGGCATGCAGCACGCCGACCGAGGATAGTACATAGTCGGCCGTATAGAGGTGTGAAGGTACAGCTCGAGAGCAAATATCTGAGAGATGTGTGTGACTGAGAGTCTAAAGGTTGAAAATATGGAACGCACGCGGTACCAATCCAGCTTGCTTGGTTTGACTCTTTGAATTCTGACGTTATCGAGGGCAGCACTGCAAATGATGTTAGCCACAGGAAACGGACAATTCAAAGCCTGAGAAGCTAACTCACGTGTGGCCGCCATCGTTACTAAGGAAGGGCTAGACGATTACGGGTATGGTATGAAAACGCAGGAGGACAAATGACATACAATTCAAGTTCTGGGAGATAGGTTAGCGGAATCGCGGAGGGCCTGAGTGATTGGGAGCTACTCACACAGAAGAACGTCCCTGTCCACAAGGTTATGAGAATGCATCGCCTAGTTGCGGGAGAGATTGCATGGCAGTCTAGAAGATCCTCATCATGATCTTTGAATTTTGAGAGTAGCGGGGTATGTTCGACATTGTTGCGGCGAGTAGTGGACATGATTGGATGACCGAGTTCAGACAGCGAACGTCGGGTGGGCGTGAAGGTGGCAGAAGGATAACCACTGCTTAGAAGGCATTTCTTACGAGAACGATACGGATATGAAAGTTCTCTGACTGGTTAGGGCGATGACTCGGATCGGATGCCCGAGATAAGTAATTGCGGATGAAACAAGCTCCCGCCAGTGGGATCCGGTTGAACTTTGAACATTCGGCCCGATTGAAGGTGTCCAGTAGTTGGGGACCAGGACCCCAAAAGATTCCTTCTGAGCTGGCGTGCTGATACCATCTGCAGCGAGAGCATAGCATAAGCATTAATATTTATACTAACTCTTCTATCTTCCTAGGCAGTGTTTCACAATCCATAATGAACAAAAGGGACCCAAGACAAGAACGGTGCACCAGAGCCGCGAAGCCCCTCAACAGCACGGTGCAACGCCTCTGCCGCTCGCCTACGGTCCGGAACCCTGCCATCCCCAAACAAGCTCGTATAAACATGCTTCGTGACCCTCGGCGCATCGCTGTCCATGATCGACCACATCGTCGCGATCACCCCACTATACCCTGCGAGAAGCATTCCCGCCGCAAGATGGATCGCTTCACCCGACAGTTGCTCGTCACCCATCGCGGTCTGGCATGCGGAAAGGAACGCGAGGCCCCCTTGAGGACGGGATAGTTGCACGATATCAGAAAGTTTGAGACGTTTGCCGTCAGCGAGCAGGAGGCCACTGTCCAGCGGATTCGTCTGGTCTTGCGAGCCGTGACAGCAGAAATGCACCCAGTCGGACTCCTTCATCTTCGCTATGACGTCCTCGACGGTCCCGTCCGCCTCCCGGAAGCTCACGAATGGCGATGATGATGTAAGCTCTCTCATGAACACCATCTCCTCTTTGACGCCATGCAGATGACGCTGGCCGTCCGTACTGGACTGAGGAACAGCGAGCAGGCGAGTGTTATATACAGTGACCAAGTCACCCTGCTGGACTGGTTGCTCGAGTGCGCTCATCGTAGGAATGTAGGAAGAGATAGCAAATTCTGAAAGTTTGGGACCATGATTTGCTACGCCGTATATGCCTGCCGCGTGGATAGGGAGAAACGTAAATGGCCCGGTTAGGCACCAGAAGATACGGGAAAGTTTAGCAGGAGGCGTCTGAGGTTATCCCACCAATCAAAAGGGAGGCGTGTCTTGAACATTAGCTCACATACCGATAGACCAAGGACGTCAAGAATTGGGGTAACGACCTTATTCCACAGGATGGATAAAATGGATCTGAACACGTCGTCAGGTCCTGAACGTACAAGTCTTGCACCTCTCTCAGGCTCTATCTCATCACGTAAAATGACGCGGCCATTGGTTCGCAACACCGTGCTCAGCTGGCCCCGCATTTTTACAATTTCGTCGTAGCTGGTGTGCAAAAGCGGGACATGAACAACTTTTTTGGAAGCCGCCATGATGACCAATGCGTCACATCTACGCTTACTGGCATTAAGAAGAACGATGTGCCCAGAGTGCACTAGAGAAGAGAGTTGGTCAATCGTTTTTGGGAGTAGGAACCGTTCGAAGCCAGGGAGGGCCCGTATATCTGCGAGGAGCTCCTCGCGACGGAGAGCGAGAGAATTATGCCCCCCGATTTGCTTCTCTAATAATCGGTCCAATGCAATTGAGTTGTCCGTAAAGTCGTGGGTTCCGTGCCGGTCCCCAGCTCCTGTGCGCTCAAGCCCATGCGATACGCGTTCGAGCTCAGCAGCAAGTCTTGGACTGGCGGAACGGAGATCATCGATAGGAGTCCGAAGTTGCGAAAGCTGACTCCACATAATGGACCGACCCTGCTCGAGCCATTCGACTGCAAGCTCGGACCTGTGAAGTTCGAGAGCGGCAGCAGCGGCATCACACACGGTGTCCGCGGCTTGCAGGAGTCTGTGGTAACGATCGTGGAGAGACAATCCGATCCACGCCAATTGTGGAAGAAGTTCGACGGAAAGAGTGTATACGTCAAAGAGAGATTGAGGGTTGTGTGGGAGAAGGCAAAGACACTGGACCCAGAGTTGGGTTGCTTCGAAACGTTCAGAAGTTGGACCCGTGCGGGAGTGAGACGCCTGGGAACAGCATGATATACCTTGGAGGAGGTCAGATGGTGACTCGCCGGAGTGTCGGAAGCGTTCCAGATATGAACGTGTGAGGGAGTTCAGCATTGAGGGTCTGGATGGATGACCATCAGGTGTAGATCGCACGGCATTGTCAAACATCGAAATCGACTTTTCCAGGACGATGGCATCTCCGAATTTCCGATAGTGAGTTAATAAGGCTGAACCAAGGTTCGCGAACCATGTAGGTTTGTCGGGATGATCATCTGGCATGAGTTCCACAGCTTCCTCTCTCATCGATACTGCTCTCTCCAGGTCGATGACCTGTCCGAGACGCTCGTGGCGAGTCAGCAACGAGTTAGCGAGGTTGTTTAGTCGCATAGGCCTGTCTGGGTGATCAGCGGGCGTGAGCTGGATTGCTTCTTGCCCCACTGATACTGACGTCTCCAGATGCGCGATGCTTCCGAAGCGACCATAGGAAGTCCACAAGGAGGTTCCGAGGTTAGCCAGCGCTCCAGCTTTGTCTGGATGACCATCTTCTATGGATTGCACCACCTCCTCGAACACAGAAACCGACTGCTGCAGGTCAGCGGCATTTCCGAAGCGATCGTAACGTGCCAACAATGAGTGACCAAAGCCGTTTAACCGTGAGGGTTTGGATGGATGCCCATCGGATGTCAGCCGCAGCGACTCTTCTTCCGTAGATATCAACTTCTCCAGGTCAAGAACGTCTCCGAAATGCCGATAGCGAGTCCATAATAAGTTTGCGAGGTTTTCTAGTCGCATTGGCTTGTCTGGGTGATCCTCAGGTGTGAGGCACAATGCATCTTCTCTCATCGATATCGACTTCTCCAGGTCACCGATATCTCCGAAGCGTTCATAGCGAGCCAGAAGTGAACGCCCTAGATTGTTGAGTCGTGTGGGCTTGTTTAAAGACCTATCAATCTGAGGGGTGAGCCGTAATGCCTCCTCCCTGACCAATACAGATTTCTCCAGAGCATCAACGTTTCCAAATCGTTCGAAGTGAGCCAATAACGAGTGCCCCAGGTGGTCCAGAATCGAGGGCCTGTCTGGATGGCCATCCGGCGTAAGCCGTAATGCGTCCTCCCTCGCGGACGTTGACCGTTCCAGGTCAACAACATCCCCGGAGCGCTCGTAGCGAATTAGCAAAGATGACCCGAGATTGTTTAGCCGCCCAGGCTTATCCGGATGTCCATCAGGTATAAGGCGTACTGCATTCTCCCTCATTGATACGGAATCCTCCAGGTCAACCAGATTCCCGAAGCGCAGGTAGCGGGTAAATACTGTGGACCCAAGGTTATCCAAGAATGCAGGCTTGTCCGGACTCCCGTCAGGGATGAGCTGCAGCGCGTCCTCCCTCATTGATATCGACTTCTCTAAGTCTGTTATGTCTCCAAAGCGGTCGTAGCGAGTTAAGAGCGAGGACGCGAGATTGCTGAGGAATTTAGGCTTATCCAAATGTCCATCAGACGTGAGACGCACAGCATCCTCTCCCGTCAATATCGATTTCTCCAAGTCATTGATGTCTCCGAGGCGCTCGTAACGTGTCGACAATAATGATCCAAGATTATTCAACCCTGTAGGCTTGTTCGGGTGACCATCTGGTGTGAGCCGGACGGCGTCCTCCGTCACCGATAAGGACTTTTCTAGGCTGTCAGCATCTCCGAAACGCTCGTAGCGAGTGGATAGTATCCGGCCGAGGTTGCTCAACCATATAGGCTTGTCTGGATGACCGTCGGGTGTAAGCCCCAGCGCGTTCTCTAACATTGACATCGACTTCTCAAGGTCCGCGACGTCTCCGCAGCGCTCATAGCGAGTAAGTAACGAGCAACCGAGGTTGCTCAACCATGTAGACTTTTCTGGATCATCTGGTGTGAGCCGTACCGCCTCCTCCGCCAATGATATGGATTTCTCCAGGTCGGCGATGTCCCCGAAGCGCTCATAGCGAGTCGATAATATGTGTCCAAGGTTGCTTAAGAGTCCAGCCCGCTCTGGGTGATCTTCCTGCGCGAGCTGTAATGCTTCCTCCCTCATTGATATTGATTTCTCGAGATCAACGATATCCCCGGAGTGCTCATAGCGGATGAGCAATGCGTTGCCCAGGGTGGTTAACCGTAAAGGCTTGTCTGTATCGTCATCTGCGGCGAATTGTACTGCTTTCTCTGTCGTTGCGACCGACCTTTCAAGGTCAACGGGGTCTCCAGGTTCCAGATAGCGTGTCACCAGTGATACGCCAAGGCTGTTTAACCACGAAGATTTGTCAGGGTGACCGTCACAGGTGGACTGTATCACAACATCCAGCATAGAAATTGCCTTCTCGGGTTCGACGAGGTCACCAGCGCAGTCCAACCGAACACAGATAAGAATGCCAAGATGGTCCAGCATCGTATGTCCGAGGGTCTCCGCATGAAACATCCGTCGCAAAATATTGTCCAACCTGTCCACAGTCCCTTCTTCCTCTTCCTCTTCGTCGTCTTCGTCATCAATGTCGTTCTCGACGACCTGGGAAGCGTCTGTCTCTGGGACCAACTCTGCATCTGCAGCACCGCCGAGTGCGAGAATTGCTGCATGATATGCATAACTATCCGCCAGAGAAACGCCGAGGACTTGGGAAAGTAGCATGTTACCCTCTTCCTCGTCTGGTTCATTGCTCTGTCTCTGAAAGCGGGCTTTCAGGGATACTCCAAGACTAAGCAATGTGAGGGGATGATCCGGGTGACCACGAGGACGGAGGCGAAGGGCAGTACGGTACAGATCGATCGATATGTCGAGACGGGGAGAAGCATCAATTGTTCGGCAGCACACCAGATTGGCGGTGGCCAGGTTGAAAAGGACAGTCGCATGGTTGAGGTGGTCCGGCGGGCATAGGTCGCGTGCCTGTTCAAAGAGCTTGATAGATTCATCGAGATGTCGCTGTTCCCGAAATTCGCGATGTCGAATAAGTGCATAATGACCCATACTCGTCAACTCTTCTAGCCGTTGCATCTCCTCGGAGAGGATAGGCTACGAGACAAGGTAAGCATATATTCAACACTGAGCGAACGATCGCCACTCACATCGGAGGCGATTTTGTGCTCTTCCTGACTATGCACACGACTTTCGAGATGGATTTTAACTCCCCCGTCGCCTTGTTCCGAAAACCTGATCACTATGGAAAGTTATATAGGTGTGCAAAGAAAGCGGAAATCAAACAGCTCACATCCAAACTGTCTGCCGCGATCCAGCAATTTGCCAACAGTGGTTTCGATCTCGCGCAGAACCTCTCCAGTACCAAGGGTAGGTCCCAACTCAAAGGATGCAACTACTTTGAGAGTAATCGTAGAAGACGGGTCAGATGACCTTGGAATCCTTTGAACAAACGCCGAGTACGATGAACGGGACATGTCTCACAATACGATCTTGTCATCCCATTCGACCATATCCGTGCCTACCGACGTGGGCTTGTTCGACGTCCTCTGGGTCCCGTTTTCGCTCTTCACCACGACGTAGAACCCAACGGGAATGCGCCTCATCCTCATCGCAATACCTGTTGCGCGAATACCTGACCCCGGCGTCAGCGATCGCTCAATTTCGGGACACGGAGCTTACGAGTAATTAAAATACATCCGCCCTCGACCGCTAAATCAGAAGAACATTCTTCCACAATAAAATCATGCGATCTCCGACGCTTCCTTGTATAACGCGATGCTAATTGCCGCATCCGTGTACCAAACAACGAGATGGAACTAGCTAGGCCGTCTTGACCCATAGACTTGATCCAGAAGTAGTAGAGAAGCGGAAAGGCAAAAAAACCGGCGAAGTTGGTCAGCACCGTGACGGGAAGGGTGGGATATCGATAAGAGTAACTGCCACACATAATACTTACAATTCGCATGGGCACTGCGTTCAGCACAGGCTACAGGCTACCATCATACCAAGTTCAAGTTGCTGTGGTGTCGTCACGTTCATAGTGTTCGTCCCAGAGCCCAGAGCAGCAACTTTCGCGAGGCATAATTATGGGTGAACTAAGTATCTGTGACCAAATAATGTCGCTTTGAACGGTGGTAAACGGTGCTAATAGTACTACATGGCCCGGGTACCATGATGAAGGTTCAACTCGTCGGTAAGTACTAAATTCGACTCGCTTGGAATTTCACTTCTCACGCTGTCAGGATGTTACTCACGGTGTAGCATACTTCTTGATACTTGTGGCCATATATACCCCGTCTCCCCATCTCCCTGTCTCCTGCTAACGCTCCTACCAGCTTTCTATACCCCTCTGTTTTTCCTGCTCTGACTCATGTCTCTAGATAAGTTGACGGTTGTGGATGACGCACAATGTCCGCTGATCACTCGTAAGTTCCGTCCCACGAATCCAAGACCTGAGGGATCGCTGACGGAGATGTCTGAGACAGGCATTCGTGTAACAAACATCTCCGCCAAGTTGAGATGTATACCCATTGGCTTTTATGTTGCTGTGAAAGACGACGATGGGACTCAGCACACTTCGAAGAAGCCTGTGTTAGTAGGCAAGGATATCGTTGAGTGGGGCGATGAGATTGTATTGTGAGCCTTACCTTTCCTCGTCTTGTTCGCCGCTTATCCGGCGACACTCAAGACCCTCAGAACGTTCATCAAGAATATCTCTCACAGTTCTCGCATCATTCGAGTTAGGACAGAGCCTTGGAGCTGGGGAGGTTCTCCAAGAGGTCGAGGTCACTCTTGGCGAGTTGCTTGATCGTAGCAGAAAATTTGAGGGTGAGCAGCGCGATTCCATTTTCATCGCACACCTTAATCCTACAATGTAGTTATCAAGCTTTTGGATCAAGGCGACGGGGACATTGAAGTCAGGATTCAACAAATTGCCATTCAGGCAAGACGCGTAGTTACCTCCAATGTGAGTGCTTCGTTATGCCCGTAGCATGGCGTATATTTATTCACTTTGCGTGGTCAGCTTCCTGCATCAGATGAGGGGTGCCGGATCGGGGAATTGACGGACATGGGCTGTCGTGCACTTGTTCGTTTTCGCGGACTCATGGCACAACGAGACTTGGATGATTCAATCAGACACTTTGAACAAGCACGAGATCTGTGTCCACCTGATCACCCCAATCGTGCCACGGTCTTGTTCAACCTAGCAAATGCGAAAATGATGGATTGCCGAATGAACGATGTTTACCCCGATCTCGATATACCAATTGAACTGTACAAGACCGCCCTATCTCTACGCCCACGCGATAACCCGGACTATCCTCTCACACTTTTCAGTCTTGGAGTAGGCCTCAAAGCTCGCTTCCAGAGGCAAGCCGGTGAGGCAGATGAGGCAGAGGGCGACACACTCCTTGCCCAGGTTCTTGATGTTTCCCAGCCTGATAGCTACATATATCATGCGGCAAACCTCGCACTTCATAGCGCAGCGAACACTGAGCTACTTCTTCGGTGGACCCACTATTCCGACAAGCACAGCAATGACGATGTAGAGGAGGGGGAGCAGGAAGAGGAAGAGGAGCAGGAGGAGAAACTCGACAGGTTAGACGCTACCTTGCAATGGATCTTCTACCCCGACACCTCCAGACCTGCACTGCTCGACCCGCTCGGGATTCTTTTCTGCGTTCGGTTGGATTGGATTGGTCGACTCATCGATTGGGAGAGGGCAATTTGTGTACTGGAAGTCGTAGCGCAATCCACCGCGGATGGTCACCCTGACAAACCGAAACGGCTTGTGGAGCTTGCATTTTCCTTGTGGAAACGTTATGAGTGCTCCGGGGCCGTCACAGACCTAGAACGATCGATATCGTTGGAAGAAGATGCAGTTCAGCTCACGCCGGACGGACATCCAAATAAACCTCTACGGCTAGGCAACCTCGCAAGTTCATTATGTAGTCGCTATGTGCGCTTCGGAGACATTGCAGACCTGGAGAAGTTGATACTGTTGCAAGAGGAGACACTTCAACTCACGCCGGATGGACATTTAGACAAGCATCTGCGACTAAACAACCTCGCACATTCGTTATGGACTCGCTACGACCACTTCGGAGACATTGTAGACCTGGAAAAGTCGATATCGTTGAAAGAGGAGGCAATTCAGCTCACGCCAGATGGACATCCAGGCAAGGCTGTACGACTAGGCAACCTCGCAGGTTCGTTATTGAGTCGCTATGAACACTTTGGAGACATTGCAGATCTGGAGAAGTCGATATCGTTGGAAGAGGAGGCACTTGAACTCATGCCGGATGGACATTCGGGCAAGCCTGTACGACTAGGCAACCTCGCACTTTCATTATCGAGTCGCTATGTGCGCTTCGGAGACATTGCGGACCTGGAGAAGTCGATATTGTTGGAAGAGGAGGCACTCCAGCTCACGCCGGATGGACATTCAGACAAGCCTGTACGGCTAGGCAACCTTGCAGGTTTGTTATCGAGCCGCTATGATCGCTTCGGAGACATTGGGGACCTGGAGACATCGATATCATTGGGAGAGGAGGCACTACAACTCACGCCGGACGGACATGTAGACGAGCCTCTACGACTAGGCAACCTCGCGGGTTTGTTATCGAGTCGCTATGTGTGCTGTGGAGACATCGGAGACCTGGAGAAGTCAATATCGTTGGAAGACGAGGCACTTGAACTCACGCCGGACGGACATTCAGACAAGCCTCTACGACTAGGTAACCTCGCAGGTTTGTTATCGAGTCGCTATATGCGCTTTGGGGACGTTGCAGACCTGGAGAGGTCGATATCGCTGCAAGAAGAGGCAAGTCAACTCACGCCGGACGGACATTCAGAAAAGCCTCTACAACTAGGCAACCTTGCACGTTCGTTATCGAGTCGCTACGATCGCTCCGGAGACATTGTAGACCTGGAGAAGTCGATATCGTTTGAAGAGAAAGCACTTCAACTCGTACCGGACGGACATTCAGACAAGCCTGTACGACTAGGCAACCTCGCAAGTTCGTTATTGAGTCGCTATGTGCGTTTTGGAGGCATTGGAGACCTGGAGAAGTCGATATCGTTGCATGAAGATGCAGTTCAGCTCACGCCGGACGGACATTCAGAAAAGCCTCTACGATTAGGCAACCTCGCAAGTTCGTTATCGAGTCGCTATCATCGCTTCAGAGACATTAGAGACCTGGAAAAGTCAATATCGTTGGAAGAGGAGGCACTCCGACTCACGCCCGACGGACATTCAGACAAGCATCTACGACTAGGCAACCTCGCACGCTCGTTATCGAGTCGCTATGTGCGCATTGGAGACATTGCAGAGCTGGAGAAGTTGATATCGTTGGAGGAGGAGGCACTCCAACTCACGCCGGACGGACATTCGGACAAGCCAGTACGACTAGGCAACCTCGCAGGCTCGTTATCGAGCCGTTATGATCACTTCGGAGACATTGCAGACCTGGAGAAGTCGGTATCGTTGAGAGAGGAAGCACTTCAACTCATGCCGGGTGGACATTCAGGCAGGCCTCTACAGCTAGACAACCTTGCAGCTTCGTTATCGAGCCGCTATAATCGCTTCGGACACATTGCAGACCTGGAGAGGTCAATATCATTTGGAGAGGAGGCCCTTCAACTCACGCAGGACGGACATTCAACCAAGCCTGTACGATTAGGCAACCTCGCACTTTCATTATCGAGTCGCTATGTGCGCTTCGGAGACATTGCGGACCTGGAGAAGTCGATATCGCTGGAAGAGGAGGCACTTGAACTCACGCCGGACGGACATTCAGACAAGCCTCTGCGACTAGGCAACCTCGCAGGGTCGTTATCGAGTCGCTATATTCGCTTCGGAGACGCCTCAGACCTGGAGAAGTCGATATTGTTGGGAGAGGAGGCAGTTCAACTCACACCGGACGGACATTCAGACAAGCCTCTGCGGCTAGGCAACCTTGCAAATTTGTTGTCGAGTCGCTATGATCGCTTCGGAGACACTGCAGACCTAGAACGGTCAATATCATCCTACAAAGATGCGGCTCAGCTCATGCCGGACGAACATTCGGACAAGCCTCTATGGCTAAGCAATGTTGCAAGTTCGTTACTGAGTCACTATGATCGCTTCGGAGACATCGCAGACCTGGAGAAATCGGTATTGTTGGAAGAGGGGGCAGTTCAGCTCACACCGGATGGACATTCAGCCAAGCCTCTACGATTAGGCAACCTTGCAATTTCGTTATGGAGTCGCTACGTTCGCTTCGGAGACACTGCAGACCTGGAAAAGTCGATATCGCTGCGAGAGGAGGTACTTCAGCTCACACCGGACGGACATTTAGACAAGCCTCTACGGCTAAGCAACCTCGCAAGTTCGTTATGGAGTCGCTACGATCGCTTCGGAGACATTGCAGACCTGGAGAAGTCGGTATCGTTGGAAGAGGGGGCATTTCAGCTCACGCCGGACGGACATTCAGACAAGCCTCTACGGCTAAGCAACCTCGCAAGTTCGTTATTGGGTCGCTATCATCGCTTCGGTGACATAGCAGACCTGAAACGGTCAATATCATTGCATGAAGATGCAGTTCAGCTCATGCCGGACGGACATGCAGGCAAGCCTGAACGACTAGGAAACCTCGCAGGTTCGTTATCGAGTCGCTATCATCGCTTCGGAGACACTGCAGACCTGGATATGTCGATATTGTTGGAAGAGGAGGCAGTTCAGCTCACGCCGGACGGACATTCAGACAAGCCTCGACGGCTGGACAACCTCGCGCAGTCGTTATCGAGTCACTATGATCGCTTCGAAGACATCACAAGCCTGGAACGGTCGATATCGTTGCTTGAAGATGCAGTTCAGCTCACGCCGGACGGACATCCGGACAAACCTCGACGGTTAGGGAATCTTGCGTCATCGTTATCAGGTCGCTGCGAGCACCTCGGAGACATCGCAGGCCTCGAAAAGTCAATATCATTGAGGGAAGATGCAGTTCAGCTGACTCCAGATGGTCATCCAGACAAACCACTGCACTTGCAACACATAGCTCATTCATTTTTGCACCGCTTCCGACGTTCTGGAGAATTATCCATTTCTGACCTTCGCCGAGCCATCTCATGTTCCTCACGCGCTGCTCATTCCTACACGGGCCATCCTTCCGTGCGTTTCCAGTCCTCCCAACTTTGGATTCAGTGTCTTCGACAACTCCCCCAGGACACTCAGTCTCTTTTTGATGCGTACACCATTGCCATTGAGGTCCTTCCACAGCTAGCATGGATCGGGCTGTCATTTCAAGATCGTTACCACCAACTTCTCGAAGCTGCAGGCGTTGCGTCTAACGCAGCCGCTGTTGCTCTTGACCTTCACAAGCCTGAGCTCGCTATTGAGTGGCTTGAGCAGGGGCGTTCAATCGTGTGGAGTCAGCTCTCGCAACTTCGCACTCCTGTTGATGACCTCCGTCCCGCACATCCAGCACTTGCTGCTGAGTTTGAACGCATATCGCATCGACTTGAATACGCTGGTGTTCGGAACAAGGATGGAATTCATACTTTCACCAGCCACTCGAATATGGTCAATGGGCTGTTGGAACAGCAGGCTGATCAACACCACACACTCGCTCTCGCGCACGAGAACCTCCTTGCAGAAATACGTGCGCTACATGGCTTCGAACGGTTCCTCCTACCGAAGAAAATAGATCAGCTCTCCTCTCTGGTGCATTCGGGGCATGTCATTCTTCTAAATGCCAGCGAGCAGAGGTGCGACGCGTTGGTAGTCCCATCGCCCTCAAACCAGGTCATCCATATCCCGCTTTTGTACACTAGCTACTCCGAAATTGCAAAGATGCGTCGCCAACTGAGTGGATTGTTACGGTATCATGGCCGTGTTATCTTACGTGACGAGATAGATCGCGAGGGAGGCCCAGGCGCGAGACCTGTTGGCTTGGGACCTGATGATATATTTGGATCTATTTTGTCCAAACTGTGGAATACAGTCGTCAGTCCTATTCTTGATGCCCTAGGTTTGTTGGTATGTGATCCAATATTAACAAGAAACTTTCATGTTGATTGATAAAGCAACCTCAGATACCGCCTGCCAAACTACCTCGTATTTTCTGGTGCCCAGCGGGGCCATTCACACTCCTCCCTATTCACGCAGCAGGTCTGTATGACGCAGCCAACCCAGGTCCCAAACTTTCAGACTTCGTTATTTCTTCTTACATCCCCACAATCAGTGCACTCCCAGAACTTCCCAAGCAAGATTCTCTGGCAGCTTCAGGCAATGTTCGCTTCCTTGCCGTTCCTCAACCAAGCACGGACGGAGACCTACCGCTGAATGGAGTTAAAGTGGAAATGGAATATATGACAGAGCTGACCTCTTCATCGCCCTTCGTAGACTTTCGAGAGGCGGATGGGACTGTCGATGATGTTTTAGCAGAGATGAAGGGGTGTGACTGGGTACATTTTTGCTGCCATGGCACGCAAGACCGCACCAACCCCCTTGACAGTGGTCTCCTACTCGCCGACGGCAGACGCCTCAAACTCTCTGATGTCGTGCAACTATCACGTCCTCAAAGGGGTGTTGCATTCCTCTCCGCATGCCAGACGGCCATGGGGGACGACAAGCTGTCGGATGAAGCGATCCATCTTGCAGCGGGAATGCTTCTTGCGGGGTACAGTGGGGTGATCGCGACAATGTGGTCAATCATGGACAGAGATGCGCCAAGGGTTACCAAGGACGTTTACGAAAGCCTGTTTGGTGATGGCAGAGTTCCGGACAGTAGGAGAGCTGCAGAGGCATTGCATCATGCTGTCGGCAGGCTTCGCGACTCTGGTGCGCCATTTTTGTCTTGGGTCCCATTTGTTCACTACGGACTGTGAAGGGCTATTACGAATATACTGAACATTAATATTATAAGCCATTGACCGTTCGAGGATACTGTTTTTCTTGTTTCTTAAGCCATGTCGAACCACCTGTACAAAGATCGTAATATCTACGATTATAAGATATGACTTGCCATCGGTCAAGGCTAAAAATTGAGCGTTTAGCAAGACCCATGTCAAGACTGCAAGAGTGACCAAACGATGCGAGGAGGGAAGATCGACTCCCAGTGGTGCATCGCTCGAGACTGGTCAAAAGCCCAGTCATTGATCCGAGCCGTGCTCATGGACTCAGGTTCACTGACAGTCGCACACCACAAGCCGTGACGGTGACCGCGTTTCGCTCCCTGTGCCAACTTGTCCAAATCTGCTGGCAGACAATCGTTCGGCGGGTCAAGGAAGTCCAGGTGGGTGGTATGATGCCAAACCTACTGTCTCCTCCACTCATGGTCGGTAGATGGTTCTCTGTGCTGCCCATAGTGTGCGGTTGAACTCGGCAAAGGCATATCAATCTGGCTAGGTGGGATCAAGTTAGTTGATGAGCGTCGAAATTGGAACAAGTTGGACGGGATGTTCGACTCTGGATTGAACCATGTCATCCGTAGTAACATCTGCCCTGAATCAGAGCGATGCCAGTGTGTACGACTTGTCCTTCCAGCGCCAACGTTTCCTTTGTACGCAACAAGCCTTCAGCATAACGGGAGCAATCTTGAGAGGTGAGTTACATGAAAGGTGCGTTCTCAGTGAAATCTAGCTTCTAGCTTCGTGTTCACTTGATCGGCAGGACTTCAAGTCGCTTTGATGTTCGGCCCTCACAGACATACGGCAATCCGATGCTGTTCCCTAGGATACAGAAGCAGTACTTGATTTGACTCAGCCACGTAACCTTCGCTGATTCAAAGTTTAGTTGCCGTCAATGTTTCCCTTGCCATAGAGGGAATAGTGCCAGCTCATTGTATGCATCAGACAATCGATCCTCTGGCCGATGCCATGTGAGCAATTTAGTCCTATGCGCATCAAGCTGGTATCTATGCAAGCGCACGGCCGCGGTCGCGCATCAGGCGGTCCCATACAAGCCGGTGGTTGAAAGTGTGACTGCTGTCCTCTATTCTCCAACGCTCAACGTTCAACCATCATACACACCATCAGGTGGTTATACCTGCAGAGAGCAGGATGACTTCATGTATCTCATGAACGTTATGTACAATGAGCACTCGTGCCGCGTATATATACGTACTAATATACGGTCCTGTTGGTGCTAACAATGAGCAAAACCTCGGATGTGATTTTAGTCATTTTTGCGATCCACGCTCAATCGTACAGCGCGCACGGCGCGGATATTAAAAACGAACCATATTCCAGCGCACAAGGTTCACGTTATACATACCAGATTGCTATATGACTAGGCAGAAGCCCTGCATTATTACGGCTACAAACGTCTGCCCGATCAATGGCTGTATAGCATTAATACCACTGTCCTGTGCACCAAGTGTCGTATTTAAAGACAACTCTAGGAGGCAGTGGAATCAAACCTTGTACTCTCAGAAGCCAAACTCACGAACGCCCGACCTGTTCAATTTCTCCTTTCACCCTTCCACCGTCAACGCCACCATGATGTTTCCACCGGCTCCTGCCTTGTGCTCTTCGAAATCATTGTTCACTATGTCGGCCATCCTCTTGATATGCGCGATTGTTGTGCAAGGAGCGGGTGAGTGAATAGCATCGACCCGTATAGCGTTCCGGGTTGCTCAAAGTAAAGCGTAGTCATCGATCCAGGAAGACTCGGAGTCCGCGCGGTTGTTGAGATTAGTAAAAAATCTCGGACGCTCTCCGAGCGGATTAATCCACCAGGAGGCAAGGACGGGTTTTCAATGGCCCATATCTCTGAACGTGAGTCAAGCCAGTCGGTTCAGCCAAAGAACTCTCGATCGGTGCAAGCTGGATTCCTACAGGGAACACGTTAGAAAACGATGTGGCTGCGTCGTGGTTTAGGGTTGTGAAACTCTCTGAGCGTGAGCAACGTCGGTTAGTGGGGCTCGGGCTGAGAACTTACAGAGACATGTATTCCAGGGGATTCAGAGACAGAGGATGTGGGTCTTGGGAAGCGAGCGAGTCCAGATAAGGAACTCGCATAAACGAACCTTTTGAGCGTGATCCTTTAGTATGGCCACCACGGGTTTCATGAACGCATACCATCTTGGGGGAGACGGATGGAGGTCCGAATGGTTATCTGTGACTTCAGGCAGCTGACTTCTCTGCAGGTGGGTTGTTATGATGCTGCAAGTTAACATGGATGAGGACTCGCGACGCACGATAAATTCCCCGGAACGAAGACTGAGCACGGCATATAGACGACCAATGTACTGGGGCTGACTTCACCAGATTTTTATAATCGGATTTTCGCAATGTATTTGTAATTTACCCGTCCCCGTCTTACCTACATATTTAGGCTTTGTCCAGAATGCGCCAGATTACCAAAACTTACTTCGGCTACTCACCACAACTTCGCTTGAGGTGCCGTGTGCGGGAAGCGCCGGACTCCGACAGTGACCGTGACATGCATGACATACGCAT
>JBBPMU010000423.1:0-23708 GCA_038090475.1 Wakefieldia striispora | reverse complement strand
TCTTCCATATTTCTCCAGTCCCTCCAGTCCCTCCAGCACTATCCCAGTACTCTCCAGTCTGTCACAGATCTGGGTCTCTCTGTGGTCTCTGGAGCCTTAATTATGGAAAAGTGTCAGTTTGCTGATGCTGTTGCAGGAGCATACCAAAAGATAGACATCATGTGACATCAAGTCACATGATTGGCAAAGTACATGTAAACAGCTTTCTTTGAGGATTGCCACAAGAAAAGGGGAGTCCTAAATAAAAGTTTTTGAAAAGGTGTTAGAAGGTAAAGCATCTTTCAAAGATAAAATGTGGTTTCATAACAGAACTACCTCTTATCGTCTTATCATTCATACCAAATATGCACATACAGCTGGCCTATACTATATAAACCCCAATATACACTCCAGAGAACCTCAGTAAAGTTCTCCTGGATTTTTTGCCTTCAATCCTTGAGCACTCTTCCTCATCCTCAAACTCTTACCACTTTAACAAGCTCATCGTTTTAGGCTTGTTTCACTGACACAGTGACAACTATGTATAAACACTAAGGGAATGCAAGTGGTGGTGAAGGATGATGAGAAGGAGGATATTCATAATCATCTCCTGGTCTATCAGGATTGACAGGATTGAAGATTGATAGAAGATTGAGATCCCAGGATGATTCTTTCTTATTTAAAGGAGTTGGAGATCTCATTCTCTGTGGTGGTGGACTTGCTCTTCCTGATGGGATGACAAGAACAGTATCATGTCTAGATGGAGGTTGCAAATTTCCACTAGTCTATTCTTCATTATCAAGGGAGCTTGCTGGTTCTTTAGGAATCTGGACAAGTCTCTTGTTCTCTTTTGAACAATATGGTAAGATGTTCTTGTCAAAAGTAGCTTGGGTTGCTACTATGGCTTTATGTCTTGGTATGGACCAGAATCTCCATCCCTTTGTATTGGGTTCATATCTGATAAAGATCATCTCTTCAGCTTTTGCTGAGAGTTTATCCTGTCTTTGTTCTAGAGGAATAAAGACATAGGCTCTACAATCAAGGATTCTAAAATAGGAAAGATCAGGTTTCAACTTGAATATTGCTTTATGTGGGGTTCTCCATGAGAGTTGTCTCATGGGTTGTCCATTGTAGATATATAATGATGTCTCTAGAGTGTCTTGCCAGAACATCCTAGGTAGACAGGCATGTAAGCAAATGGCTTGAGCTTTCTCTATTAAGGTGCAATTAAACCTCTTTGCATGACCATTTTGTTCAGGAGTGTGAGGGACAGAGGTTTGATGTTTGATGCCTCTGGAGGTGAAGAATGATTTGATGTTGTTCAACATGTATTCTCCTCCTTGGTCTGAACATACAGAAGTGATCTGAAGATTGAGTTGCTTTTCAAGGAAAGTAAAAATCACCTTAAGGTGTGAAAGTGTTTGTGACTTTACATGAAGGAAAGCAAGGGTGGCATAGTCAGAAAAGTCATCAATACATGTTAAAATGTATCATTTCCTGAATCTTGATTTGGTTGGTAGCAGTCCCATAAGGTCTGTGTGAAGAAGGGTGAGAGGATGAGCTGTATACTTTGACAATGATCTGAATGACTGATCTTTCATCTTGCCTTCAGCACAACCTTTACAGGGGATATCAGATATTGGGAGAGGAATGGTTGGAGTACCGGTAGAATGAGTAGGAAGATGTTGAAGAGCATTCTTTGAACAATGACCCATTCATAAGTGCCATAACAAAAATTGATCTTGAACCATAAATGATGCAATCTGTCCTGGAGTAATCTGAGATGACTGAAACCAGTGCAGGTTGTTCTCTGGAAATAAGGATCAACACACATCCAAAGTAATCAAGAAACAAAGGAGACAGAGCAGTCCAAAGACCCCTGAGGTGATAGAACTCGAAGAGATGGTTGATGATGCCAGTGCAGCATTGACAATTGATGACTTAGAGGGATGCAGTGTTGGTGATGAGATGGGTAGCTGAACCACAGGTGTTGAAACCACAGTAAAGAATAAAAAGACTTCAGATACAACTTGGAGTGCTGATATGAAAATCCTAGGATGTCACAGAGACAGATGACCTGGATATTGAGACCCCTAAGCCATGAACAATAAAGAAAAGGGACACTATCAATCTACTCACCATTTTCTCTTACCTCATGTCCACCAAAGTGGTTCAATCCAATGGTACCAAGAAGGTCTTGAAAGGACAGTGGTGTGAAATCTGTAAGTATGTGTTAGACAAGTTGGTGTAGCATAAATGACAGTTGACTCACCATTGATGTATGATAGAAATGATGAGGCCTTTGTCAAGAAGCATGGAAAGTGAAAGAGCTTCTTCTTGAGGAGCAATTTGTCTTGCCACCACCACATCCATAGCATCCACTATCTGGAGTATTTGAAACACTGTGCAGAGCAAGGTATCAATGAGAACCACCAGACAATTCCAGAAGAGTTCAAGAAAAAGTACTTGCAACAACCAACCCTTGATAGTTTATTTCCAAAAGTCCAAGGTCCAAAAGTGTTTTCAAGAGAAGAAGTGTTGAAGCAAGTGGCAGTATTTGTTGTGTGTGATGACCAGATGAGTGGTTGACATTGATTATTGGATGCATACTGTAAACTAAAATGGTAATGCAGTCACTTTGTGTTGCTGACAAATCTACATTCCAAAACTGCCTGGTAGCCATACTTCTGACTGCTATCAAGGCCAATCTCCCATCTACTCATGACATTAAAGCCTACATCCACAATGTGTTCTCAGATTTTTTCAGAGATCTTAAAGCAAAACTTCTTGTGAGTACCACTGATAATCAGATTTGTTCAACTTGCTCACATATCCTATCTACATACATACTATAGTCAGCAGATACTGGCCTTGTCTCTACCACATCCAATCTGTGGTCTGTCAATCAAACAAAGGCTAGTTTCATGGGTTTGACTGCTCACTGGATTCACTCAGATACCAAGGCAATGACATGGGATCTTCAGACCAGTGTCATTGATTCTAGACCATCTCAGGTGCACACATGGGCAATAATCTAACACAGTACTTTTCTCTTTGTGAGCATGCTGGGGTCATCACAAAGTCATCTTCCCAGGTGTGTCATTTTTACTCTTCTTTCCTGTCCTGTACTGACTGGTTGTTCAAGCTTTTTTGTATCACCACCAACAATGCTTCCAACAACAATGTGTGACAAGATTGAGGCACTACTCAACAAATGTGGTGTCTACAACTTTGACCCAATGTATCACCATCTTCCATGCCTTGGGCATGTTCTAAATCTGTTAGGACCTTGTTCCTCTGGAGTAACTCTGATCAGAATAGGGGCTGTTTCAGAGTTGATGGGGGTTGGATAGGATGTCAGGTTCAGCTTATGTGCTGCCCCCTTGCTATACATCATGTCCTGGATTTACAAGCAGAGGTCAGAGAGGACAAAGGACAAAGGAGGTTGGAGGTCAAAGGAGGACAAATGAATGTCAGAAGAGAAGCCACCAGGACTTCAGAGATCAGGAGGGATTATCTACATTGATATCAAAGCTAGAGTTTACAGTCAGAGTAACTATGAATTTATATACTTGGAGAAAACAGATTACTAACAGAGGTTGGTAAGTCAGGGAATGACTAAGACAGGAGATGACTAAATGGATGAGTATGACAGAAGTTGGAGAAAGCATAACCAGAGTGGAGTCAGATGAACAGAGAAGCCAGAGCTGTGCTCTAAGCAATGCACAGGTACAAAATATATACTAGTATGGAAATGGAAATGGAGGTAATGAGAAATACATATTGGAAGTCTGGAGGCACAGAGTTGTGTCCTAAGTGAGATTGCTCCAGAGTTCATGAGTGAACAAGTCAGAGTTGAGTCCAGAGTGTTAGAGTTGGAATGGGATATGACAAAATCTCACTATTACTGCTGTGATGTTGGTGCTTACTAACATTTCTGCTGTAGAGACTACATCCTCAATATGGGAGTATGGCCTGATACTCTCCAGCAATTGTGTCTTAGGAGATTCTTTGGATGTCATCACAACAATCCATATGCTTGCTATCAAGGTGGGTTATGTTTTCCAGGACCATTGAACATGACTGATGCATCATATATGTAGATCCAGTGCAGTAGCCAGCAGATTGAATACTTTTGCACTCTTCAAGGCAACTGTGGGATCTACCCCCCTCTGTCCATCCCCCTTCACAGTAATGTTCATTGGGGTAGTACTATTAGTATGCTCACTTGAGCATACAGTCTACATCAGGTACATCTCTAATTCACTTCAAAGTATTTTTATTCATTGTTTTTTTCAGCCTATTAACCTATTTGTCAGCTCAGCTGATGAGCTCTTCAGCCCAATCACAACTGTTCACCATGAAGGTACCTCAAAGTGCATATCCTGGACTGTGTTTGCATTCAAACCCTTAGATTGGGAGTGTGTGAATGACTTACATGTCATTGTCTCAGTGAGTCCTTCATCCTCTTGTTCTATCACACATTGCTCAAGTTACATACATGTGTTATTTTAGGATGCAAATGACCTGCAAGAATATTTTTCAGGAGAGCAACACTCAACCCTATGGTGGGCAATCCTGGAATTAGAAGAATTACAGACCACTTTGGAGTTGAGAATGCAAGAGCCCCAGTATGAGCACTACACTATGGCAATCAGTGCTGGGTTGGACAAAATCACCAAGTATTACAACAAACTTGATCAAAAACTGGTATATATTCTTTCTCTAGGTTTGTTTTCTTTTAATATGACTTGCTACTGCTAACAGCATACAAGTTCTCTACCCATACTATAAGATGGATTACATCAAAATGGTGTGGAGTGGGGCTGAGGAACAGGAACAGGAATGAATGTCTGGTAATACATATGTAAAAAATTGGTACAATGAAGCAATGAAAATTGTCAAGGAGACTGTGAAGTGCTATTGGAACAAGACATGGGCACCAATACCACCATCACCTCATGCTCAGTCATGGTCACCTAATGGCAATGGCAAGACCACATTAGCAGCAGAATATGATCTGCACTGACATGCACTCAGGGAGAATGTCAACAAGCAAGGTGCCAGCACCCTGGGATGGGAGGCTGAACTATGACATTACCTGACAATCATTGAGGACCAGGTTTCGAAAGATATGGATATTCTTCAGTGGTGGGCAGTAAGTCCAACTCCTAGCTAATTTGTGATGAATGTTCATTCCATCAACTACCTACAGACTCATTCCACAATGTACCTGACACTCTCACACATTGCACAAGATGTTTGTGCCATCCCAGTGTCTTCCGTGCCATGTGAACATCTCTTTTCTGCTGGCACTGAAACTGCCATGGACTACTGATCTCAACTCAGAGGTGGCCTATTCAAGGAGCTGCAAATCATGAAGCATGTCTGGTGAGGTGACATGATTGATCATGCAACCACAAATTCAATGGATCTTGAGACTATTTCTCAGGAGTTCAAAGATATATATGATATGGATGAGGAATGGGGACAGGGCTCAGACTTGGGGCAAGAATTACTGAGCTCTTAAGTACATGATGCATGTATCTGTTACAAAGCCCTATATTTTATCTCTGAAAGATGCTTTACTTTACTGACACTTTTTTCAAACTTTTACTTAGAACCTCCCCTTCTTGTGGCAATCCTCAAAGAAAGCTGCCTACATGTATTTTGCTGATCACATGATTTGACATCACATGACATTTCACTATTGGTATGCTCCTATGACAGTATAATTTCCTTCTGTCATGTGATCTGTCACACATGACCACTTTGCAGCACTTGCTGATAGGCCATCAGTTGATCCTTCAGACTTCTTCCCGGTGGCCATCTTTTTGAGAATAACCCTTTCTGGACTTATTAACTTTCAGACTTCAATCCAGGATCCCATCCCATGTTTTCTCACTTACTCATCTCTGATTATGCAGTTACCTGATTGTGATCGTATTGGAAGGCACATGCCATAGAGAGCTGTGCAGTTTGTCATTTCTCTTTTGTCACAATATGTGCTCATCACACAGGACTTTCCTTTTTTGATTTATCTGGACATCGTACGTTTTCCTTCTTACTATACTTGGATTCGCACTGCTTGGTCCATGCATGAACTTGTACAGTATTTAAGTAGTAGACACTTCAACTGGTAACCCCAGTCTTAGCTATTTGGAATACTATCGCCCAGATAGATTCTTTTAGGCTGGACCCCCTTAGGACATTCTGAGGGGCATACTGGGTAAACTTCATCATCTTATACTCTTTCTCTATTCCTTTCAACAATACCATCTTGAAGAGCGAAGACTTTGCCTTTGAGGTTTTAGATTCAACCTTTGACATTCCGTCTTGTTTCAGTATCTACAGTTCTGACAAATGACTGGTTTTTCACTGATGTGAGGTGGCTTGTGACTGAACCAATGCAAACATTCAGAGAGCCATGACCATGACCAATCAGTTCAGTTTTGATCAGTCATGGTCCAGTCTGGTTGTGGTTTTTGTCCAGTTATGTATGTAACCAGACTTTCAAACACTAGAACTATGTTTTTGCTACCAATCATTCATCAGATCATTGCTCTACATCATGTCTAGAACAAGACCAGACCTTGCTTTTTCTGTTATCAAGATGTCACAGTTCTCTGCAAACCCTATAGATGAACATATGCAGAAGGCAATCTATATCATTCACTACCTTTCACACACAACATCTTACAGAATAACATACAATGCATTTGGCCTTTCAAATGGTCTTATTGTATATTCCAACACAGACTGGGCTGGTGTTAGAGTCCATGCTGACTTGCAGGTCATAACTCCAGAACTCCAGAGTTAGATCAGACAGGACTTGGCTTCAGCATATGTGCTGTGCTCTTGTCATACTGTAGTCTATCCCTGGATTTTGGAGGAGCAGAGATCAGAGATGGAAGAATTGACTGATGCTAGGTCAAGTCCAGAGTGAGGACAGAAGGTAAGACCATCAAGGCCTTTTGGAGGAACAGGAGATCAGAGGTGAGTCAGAAGAAAACTTAATATTCAGACTGAGGTTTACAGGAGGTATCTACAAAGTATATATAGTTGGAGGAAAGTTGGATTAGTAATTGGAGTGGAGCAGATTAGTAAAACAGAGAATGACTAAATACTGAGTAAGATAGAGAATGACAAAGACAGGAACATAATAACTGGAGTGGAGTCAGATATGTATGAAAGCTGGAGCTGTGCTCCTAAGCAAAGCACAGGAATACAAAATATATACTAGTATGGAATAGGTAACAGAGGAAACAGGAAACACATATTGGAAGTAGTGTTGCCTCAGCTTGAAGCTGGAATTTTTTATCTCATCCATTTTATTGTCAATTGCTATTGTATCAAGGTCAATGTGTAGCCTTTAGTGGTAGTTATCACTCCTTAAACATTTGTAGAGATTGCTCCAGTCACTCTTGAGTTATGCCATTAAGCTACTCTACAGCTTGAACAAAGCCAACACAAACATAACTGAATTATATGCAATATTGTGACCTATTGGCTGAATCAAATTGCAAAATTCTTTTTGCAGGTGGTAGATATAAACACAGACTATGATTCATCTACTGACACTTTACATTTTTATGAAGAAATGACTATGCTACATTCAAAGAGCTGAGAGAAAGCTGAGAAAAGCCAGAAGCTGAGCTGAGGCAACACTACTTGCTCATAACACAACTCCACTCCTGAGTCTGGACTTCCGATACGTACTTCTCATCACCTCTGTTTCCTTTTCCATACTAGTATATATTTCATACCTGTGCATCACTTAGAGCACAGCTCTGGTTCTTGTACCTATCTGACTCCACTTCGGTTATTATGTTCCCACTTCTGTCTTTGTCATTCTCCGTCTTACTCAGTATTTAGTCATTCTCCATTTTACTAATCCACTCCACTTTGATTACAAATCCAATTTTCCTCCGACTATATATACTCCATAGATACCTCCTGTACCCCTCAGTCTGAATATTAACGTTCTATCATTTCCCTCTGACTCACCTCTGACCTCCGAAAGGCCTTGACAGTCTTACCCTCCCATCTTCACTCCAGACTTGACCCAGTGTCAGTCCACTGCTCTACCTCCAATCTCCACTCCTCTGAAATCCAGGGACAGACTGTGACAAGGGCACACCACATATGGTGAAGCCAAGTCCCATCCGCTTTAACTCTGGAGTTCCGGAGTTACAACCTCCGAGTCAGCACACACTCTAACATATGCATCATCCATTGATTCCCTTTTACAATACACATGACGTGACGTGTCTTGTTGATTTCCTTTTATGCATCACCCCTTTATGGTAACCCATTGAGTATATAAGGGTTGACTTGTAGTAGATAGCTCCTCAGCTAATTCTATGCATTTCTGCCTGCAAAGTCTTTGCTCCTGAAGAAGGTCACTCAACTCAACTCCTGCACTAAGCCCTTCTAGTTCTCTGTCTCTCTTGTGCTTACAGGGCTTCTCTCTTACAAGCGATAGCCAATACTCTGCTCCTAGTCATCACCAACACTATGAGTACAAAAGGACCACAAGTGAAGTCTCTGTTCTGCACTCGCATAACAAGAACTCGAACTACCAGTGACCAACTCACAACTCCATGGTATCCCTGATATCTGCCTCACTCTGTTCTTTATTACTCCAGGAGATTATATGTTTAGCTGTGCACAGTGTAGCAGCAACAACCAATGGATGACCAGTGTAGACAAATCAGATCTGATGGTTAGCAATGCTAACTGACCACCTCACTGTCCTCACCACCTTGTGGCACCTGGTGAGCCCACTTCATTATTCATTGCACTGGAATAAAGATGTAGGTTAACCATGTGCAGAGTGGGAGCCATGACAGGCTAACACAAACAAATTGGAGGCCATAAACCTCCAACCACCTTGTTGTTTATCATACAAGGGAAAGGTGTGTGGTGTATATGTATGCTTACTTGAACTGAGGCAAATACCAGCTTGGTTTGAGGACTAAGCTCAGGTGGTGAGGTAATACAGTGGCACATCACCTCAATACATTTCTATAAGATGTCGACTGAAGTGTGACAGTTGGATGCAGGTATTTAATGTCAGCTCTACAGCTTTCTTCAAGTGAGAAAAATGCCTCCACAAGTGGTGCCTTCTAAAGTGCACCAAGCTGACTCTGGTCTTATTCCTCCTACAATCACCAATCCTTCTCAGCCTCCACTTCCAGGGCCTGCTCCTCTGGGTCTTCCCACTGAGAGCCAATGTCAGTCATGTCCTTCTCATTCTCATTGTGTCCCTGCCTGCTTTCATCAATTGGCAGACCCTCAGGATGCCTCCAATGGCATTGATTCCCCTACTAGGCATAACACTCTGAATACCATCAAAGAAGCTGAAGAATTTTTTGATCTTGTGGATGTCAGCAGTGATGAGGAACACCCCATTCCCAGGGCCCATGGAGCTGACTATGCTGAAGCCCTGCAGTTGAGCATGGCCACTGACTTGCTTCTAATGACAGTCTTCTCAGAAGCAATTGTCTGCAGATGTTGCTTTTTTCTTCCCAAAGCACAAGGGTGAACCAATTGATTGTGTTGTGTGCAAGTGAGTCACCAAGTGATTCAGTGTTATAGTTCTGACATACCTTTCAGAAATCTGAAAGAAGAAGCACTAGCACAGTTCCCTTCTGATTGGTCATTTACCTATGGTCCTAGGACATCAAATACAACCAAGTGAGGGCATATCAAAAAGTATCATCTTGATCTTTATCTGGAGGAGGCTGAGAAGAACAACTGGCAGGTTTGGTTAGATGGTGTCAGGGCAGCTTTTGGCATGGGCTACTGTTTCTGCATGCTTTGTTGAGCTCTCAGGTCCCCTGATGCATTGATTCAATTGCTGCCACCCCTGAACTGAGGTGAACTTTGTGATGTAGCTTCCTCCTTGTCTGAGCAGGTGCCTTTAGAGAGTGGGTTGCCACCATTCTCTTTGCCAGCACTGTCCCAGTACTTGATGCAATTTATCATCATGGATGATCAGGTATGTTGGCATATCTCTTATGGTCTCAATATGTGGTTACTCAATGGATAGCATCAGTCAATTAGTGTTGTCGAATGTCATGAATTTAGATGTCTCCTCATCGTTCAAGGCTTGTTTCAATGTGCTTCCTGCACATCCTTAATCTATGCTCTGGCCACATTGCTAATCAGTACATGGATGTCAATTTCACAACCTCTGGCAATGTCTGGGTGGATGCCTTTAATGCAAATGCTGCTATCAACAAAGATGAATACCTGGAAGTTCTTCAGCAAGACCCTGTTTCTCTTGGCTGTTCCATTGTTTGTATTGTGTGTGCATCCTTCACCATGAGGCATTTGACAACACTATTGTACAGGAAACCAGATGAAGTGGTTCACCAACAAGGAGGGCAAACCAATGAAGCTTCCTGTTCTTGAACTTCTGAGGGATGTAAAGTCGCATTGGGACTCTGTTTATCTGATGATCAATTGTCACTGTATTCTCAGACAAGCAAGTGTAGGGCATTGGCAGCCAATCTTGCACTTAGGGGCCACACTGATGGTCTTGTAGGCTCTTGATTATTTCTTTCATGCTCCAACCCATCATGATATTGCTGACCATAGCTTTGATAAGATGCATTGGTTGATCTTAGAGGACTTGGAAACTGTCCTTGAGGTGAGTGCTCCTGAGTTGACATTGTCAGTGGAGCACTACTAACATTTACTACTTGATAGATCCCTCATGCTACACAGCAGGCTATGTCAAGCAAGAGCTTGCCTCTCTTGTCCCATGCTGTACCACTCTTTGAGGCAATAATTGTCCAGTGGGAACATCTCCAAGGATCAGCACCATGCTGTGCACCTTTTATCCATCTTGGTCTCACCATCACAAGAGATTATTGTCAGTGTATGGGAAAGACAAATGTGTATGCCATCACAATGTGTATGTATATATTTTCATTGAGCTTACACTATTATTCATAACTCTATAGTGGTCGATCCTTGTATCCGTCTTAGCTGAATTGAAGTAAACTAGACACAGGATGACATCATCAAAGCAAGGAGGATGATTCTGAGCCTTGTAAGTTTATGAAATTCTCTATGACACTTTCAATTATTCTAACCTTGAATCTAGATGAATGAACTTCACAGACAGAGTAATGAAGAAGTGAATGAGCCATCTCCAGTGGTCATGGTAAATTCCTCTCTTAGCACATCATGCCTTGCCTCTCAATATGGGGTGCCAACCTTATACCCACAACAGCAACAAGCAACCAA
Source organism: Wakefieldia striispora (assembly GCA_038090475.1). Lineage (NCBI taxonomy): Eukaryota > Fungi > Basidiomycota > Agaricomycetes > Agaricales > Hymenogastraceae > Wakefieldia > Wakefieldia striispora. The sequence continues at coordinate 12,470 of JBBPMU010000423.1, read as the reverse complement.
TCTCCAGACAACTGAACAAGAGTTGATGTTATATGTGAGAGCCTCTTGCTCCCCTGAAGGCACCAACATGCTGTTGTTCTGGGTGGTATGCATGATTGTGACAAACTAAGTGTACCTACATATATTGAGAACATTTATAGGTTTCTCATTCCACATACCTGATGCTCTATCAGATTGCTATGGATTACCTACTGATCCAGGCATTGGCCATCCCCTGTGAGAGAGTATTCTCATCCAGGGGTGAAATCATGATGAAACATCAAAACTGAATCAGTCCCATCTTGATGGAGGCCCTTCAAATGGTTAAATTCTTCCTCAAGAAGGAGTGACTAAACTTCATGAAAGGATGGATCACATCAACAGCCCAGATGGCTGTCAACATTGATGATGATGATGTTTTAGCTATGATCATCAACAACCTCCACAATGATGGCAATGACATCTATGTTGATCATGTCATTGGTGTCATTGGTGATGAGGAGGATGACTCAGATGACAATCACAATGCCACTGATGTCTGAGCTCACCTTTCTTTGTCTGTACTGTAAATGATACTTGTCTGTAGTCTTGTATGTACAATAGTTGACTGTCTACTGGTACAATAGAGAACTTGATGTTCTCATCATGTCACAGAAAGCCATTTAGTCTGCAATATTCAACATTTGAACATTTAATGTTCTACCTCAACTACTGACAGGTACACAATTGACAAGGTCAGGGTCAATCCTAACAGTCCTGACCAATGGCTGTCACAATGACCCCAATGACTCCACACTAAATTGTTTGTATTTTGCTTCTCCATCACAGCTGCTGCACCTAATTCATTAGCCTACCACTGGTCCATGCCCACACTTGCTCTCACTGTCTTTGGTCCAGACTCCAGACTGTCCAAACATTCCCATGGTTATTCCCCTTTTGACCCTCTGCTCTATGCAGCCCAAATAGTAATGTTGCATTGTATCTGGCAACCTCCTTGTGCTCCTCCAATGATCAATACTAATGTAAACAACACAGATTTGTGGAACCACTCAAATTACAATTTTGACCAGGACACCATCTAACCAACTCTAATGGTCTGGACTCTGGAATTTGAGGTACATCAATACTAGTATTCTATTCTCATGTTTCATCTTGCTCATGCTCTATTCAAGTAACTCACCACTGACAAGATTGCCTGTAGTAGTGTCAAGTCCCCATCATCAACTCCCAAACATTTGATTTCCCCCCATCTGGGCAGCTCTGTGATTCATCCACCACCATGCCATTCTCAAAGCCTTCTTTCCACAAATACCAATCATTGTTGCTACAGTGATATTCAGTAGCAATTTAGTTCCAATTGTTTTGGATGGTTGTGATATGACTGTTTGTCATGGTGAGTACATCTGTACTGTCAGGCCTTGCTAATTCATCCTTGATGTTGTGGTAGGTTCAGCTGGCATTTAGGACGTCCATGTTGTCTGGGAGTGGATTGGGCAGTGCTGGTACTATTGTTTCACTCTTATCTTTGTTCCATTTGATCTGACCATTCTGCTCAGCTAGCAGTCATGTCTCAACTCAAATGGGTCACAGCATGCACTGCTTGTTGTGCCATCTCTGCATTTCCACATTGCTGTTCACTCTCATTGCTCCTCAACCTTGACTGTACCCTCTCTCACCCTCCTGCTCATCCTGGAAATTACATGAATATGAACATGGTGCCTTCGCCAACCTCAATCTCTCATCAGCACTTCAGCCACTATGCATGTTATGATTCCATCATTCTTTTATTGAACTTTTTACTTAACGAACCATCTTCGCTATGCTCAGCCCTTGAAGGCGAGCACCAACATGTATTTCGTGTCACGTGACTCATTCACACGATCATGTGACGTTCCCCTTTTGGTACGCTCCTATGTCAGTATAAACTTCTTTCTGTCACGTGATCTGACACACGTGACCACTCGCGGCATTTGCCGATTGGCCGATTACTTATCTTCCACTCTTCTTTTGCCATTGGCCAGGCAACCTCCTTATCTCCTTTTCCCATTGACTCATAGAAGATGACTCACGATACGCATTCTTCGCATGGTACGATTCCATACTCTTTTTCCTATTGGACGATATGATACGCACCGCTTGGTCTGTGCACGGTCCCCTACAGTATTTAAACCCATGTACATAGTCGACTGATTCCTCAGTCTTATCTACTTGTTCATACTTCCAAGGGTGTGAATTAAGGATAGCTCCACCACTCTACTTGGATTATACTCTCTATCAACATTCCTCCTCTCCACGACTTTCCACTCGCCCTTCTCTCCTCGTTCATCACCAGAGTGCCGTTAGAACCTAACACGCTAAGTCTACTTTCCAAATCTTTTCCTTGTTTGAGTGTTGCTGCGCAACAATGCATGCAGCTGGTCATCATCAATGCAAGTGGACATGCACACTGTAAAGTGGGTGGGTGGGTGTTGATGGGGCAAGTAAGAGTAAATGCCTGTACTCATGTGTAAATGTAAATACAAATGTAGGCTATACATTCATGTTCATGTTTGTACACAAGAGCAAGGGTGATAGGGAGGAGTAATGGGGTGGCAAGGGCAATGGTGGCAAGATGATGAGATGATGGGAGTGAAGGCACACTCATTTGTGCACAAGAGCAAGGAGTGGCACCAAGGGTGAGGGCAAGGTTGGTGAGGTGGTGACCTGATCAAGACCCAGCATTTGCCAGGGACCAGAGTGCATGTACCATAGTGCCCCCAGACTGTCCATTTCCCAGACATCCTCAATTTACTTGACCTTCTATGACCAGCAAGTTGACTGCAAGTTGACTTGACTGGCTTGACTTGATGCTAGACAGCCAATGAATCAATAAGCCAGCCACTCAGCTAACTGCACTTAGCCATTGGCTTGGCTGAAACTTGAGTCAAACATTAGCCAAAGTCATGGAATCACTATACCAAAGTGGTTACTAGCACAAGGCCTCTTCCAAGGACAGCCTCTTTTGCTTGCAATTGTGATCCTGTTTGCAACTAATCACACTTTCCAACCAAGCAAGTTTAGGTGTATTACATGCAACACTGCTGTGGATTTCTGTGCAACCTGCACCCACTACTTGTTATGCATGTGCAGAACAAAGACTTCACTCAGTAACCCTTCATACTTGAGGACTCAGCAATTTCTGGAGCAGAGTATTGACTATTGCCTGTGAAGGAGAAGTCCCATCAACAAGAGAGAGAAAGACTGGAAGGGCTTAGCACAGGAGTTGAGTTGAGTGACCTTCTTCAGGAGTGAAGACTTTGCAGGCAGAAATGCATAGAATTAGTTGGGGAGCTAACAATGACAGAGGAGCCCTTTACATATATACTAGGGGGGTTACCATAAAGAGATGATGCATATAAGGAAATCAACAAGACACATTGCATTGTGTGTATCATAAAAGAAAATCAACAAAGGACACATAAAAGGAAACATATGCATATGAGGGAAAATGGAGTCCCATGTCCAGAAAAGGAAACAGAGTTCTGTGTCCAAAAGAAGAAGCAGAGTCCTGTGTGATATAAATGGAAAAGAGATAAGTGAGACTTCCCAAGTGAAGATGAGATGAATCTTGGGGGCATCCATAAATGTGGAAAATGGCAGATTCCCATGCAAAGTCTGAAGAATAATCTAGAAGTCATGGATACTGGGTCATATTGATCAGTATCAATGATCTCCCAGGTAAGGTCTCTATATGTCATAGAAGAAACGTCAAACCAAGTGCAGTCATAATGATGAGTAGGAAGGAAAAACATATCCAGGTCCAAGTCATCTTCTCCAAGGAGTTGCCTCCAAATGATATCAGCATCTCATTCCCAAGTGTCCTCAAAATCTGTAACACCACTGTAAGTACCTTTTTTTTGGAAGGACCCTGTTATGGTTTTGAGGAAGACACTTGAGAACAAGACACAGACTTGATATGGAGACAATTACTTAGAGAAGACAACTGGGACATGGATATGTTTTTCCTTCCTACTCATCATTATGACCACACTTGGTTTGATGTTTCCTCCATGGCATATAGAGACTTGACCTGGGAGATTGTTGACTCTGGTCAGTATGACCCCATTATTCCCAACTTCTGACTTCACACAGGAACCTGCCATTTCCCACATTTATGGATGTCCCCAAGATTCCATTCTCTTTCACTCAGGAAGTCCCATTTATCTTCTTTCCTCTTTTGGCTCATGAAACTCCACTTCTCCTTATGGACACAGAACTCCATTTCCTTTTATATCTTGTGGGACTCCTTTATTCCTTTGAGACTTCATCAGAGTTCTACTTTCCTTTTATGTATGACACATGTGACATGATGTGTCTCTGTTGATTCCCTTATATAGACCTCCCCTTTATGGTAACCCCTCTAGTATATAAAGGGCTCTCTTGTCATAGTTAGCTCCCTAGCTAATTCTATGCATTTCTGCCTGCAAAGTCTTTGCTCCTGAAGAAGGTTGCTTGACTCACCTCATATAAACCTTCAACATTGAATTCTTTGCTTCATGTCCATATTGACAACTTCCATGTTCTTGAGTACCTAGAACAAGTCAAGAAGGAAGGCTGGGATGTCTACCTCATGAGTGTCAAAATGGCGAAAAGTTTTGGCTATACCATACTGGCATTAATAAAGGTTCTGCAACAGCCAGGTGCTTCTATTGATAAGCTGCCACCTCTGTGGACTCCACACAGTGACAGGGGCTCAGACCCATCCCTGGATAATAACCTACCCCCATATTCCCCTCCTATCTTCCTCCACTTTCTCATTAGGTTTATTGTATCTGATGATCGGGTACTTTGTACCTTCTGGCATTTTCACTGCATTGCATTACTTACTATCTCCAACAGTCAATCAACATCCTTGAAAATCCTGAATTTCATCAACTCCTCCATTTACTTCATGAAGACCTCTGGGATGTCAACATCCTGCATTGAGCCAAGATGTGCAAATTGATCATTGAAGTATGGAAGGATTGTTTCACAGTACTGAAGACAGATCTTGCTGTGAGTGCTCCCTCATCGATGCAAGAAAATATTGATGGCCACCATCTGATCCAGAATTCTGTTGGACACATTTCTCTTACAGCCAATATCTGGTCAGATGAGAATATGCAGCCATTCTTGGCCATCACTGCTCACTAGATAGCAAGGAGTGAGAGATCTTCTCAGTTGAAGCTAAAAGCAGCTCTTCTCACATTCCACTATCTACCTGGGAACCACACAGGGGAGAACATTGCTAATACCATTTTATGCCTGCTGGATCATGCAGGCATCACAGAAAAGGTATGTGACTTCCTCAAATGTATTGAGCACTATCATACAACTAGTCACTGAATGTTGAACACTTTCAGCTTGGTCATTTCACCCTTGATAATGCTGCTAACAACAACACTGCCATGCATGAACTCACTCACCTGCTCCATATCCATGGCATTCCATTTGATCCCAAAGACTGGCAGATCATGTGCTTCCCACATGTACTCAACACATGCTCAAAGCACACAACCAACAGGCTTGCATTGACTGACTTCTCTGCTGTCAATGATCAGGCATGGGGTAGTTCAGACGGTGGGGTTGATGTCAATAGAGGAACTTATGGCCAATCCCTTCATTGTGATCCTGTTGCTCTTGGTCATGATGTTGTGCACCTTGTGTATGCATCTCCTCTCCATTGTGAGGCTTTCCAGGATGCTATTGTCAATGGGAACAAGATGAAGTTTTGGGTTGATGAAAGTGGGGTGCTAACACAGCTACCACTATTGGAACTCCTTTGCAGTGTAAAATCTCACTGGGACTCCATTTTTTTCATGCTTAATCATCTATGGATGTTTCATCAGGTGTGTGGCATTGATTCCTTCTGGTAATCACTGTGTGACACTCTTTCCATAGGTCCTTGCCAGTGATCACTTTTTCCTATTTCCAGGACACTGGGACATTGCTATGTGAAAACTAGAGCCTGTCAAGTGGTTGATTTTGGAGGATATAGAAATGGTTCTTGAGGTACACTCTCTATGAATAATAGTCCATGGCCTGATAATCTGGATTCCTTTCTAGGTTCCTCATACTGTCCAGCACAGGATGTCAGGTGAGGCCACTCCACTCCTCAGCAGTGCTGTCCCCACCTTCAAAACCTTCATGGTCCAATGGGAGACATTAAGTGACCTTGCCCCTCAATGCACTCCCTTCATCCACCCTGGTTTAGATTGTGCTAAAACATACTATGTACATGCACATGGGGAAGACTCAGGCTTATATCATTACTGTTACATGTGTGTGGAACAAAGACTTCACTCAGTAACCCTTCATACTTGAGGAGATCAGCAATGTCCTGGAGCAGAGTATAGACTATCACCCACTAGGGAGAAGTCCTGTTAATAAGAGAGAGAAAGACTGGAAGGGCTTAGCACAGGAGGTAAGTTGAGCAACCTTCTTCAGGAGCAAAGACTTTGTAGGCAGAAATGCATAGAATTAGCTGGGGAGCTAACTATGACAAAGGGGCTCTTTATATACTATAGGGGTTACCATAATGGGACAACACACATAAGGAAATCAACAAGATGTATCACATTGCATGTATCATAAGAGGGAATCAATGGAGGTCATGTAAAAGGAAATGTATGCATATAAGGAAATGTGGAGTTCTATGTCCAAGAAAGGAATCAGAGTTCTGTATCCAAAAGGAGAAGCAGAGTCCCATGAGGTGTAAAAGGAAATAGAACAAATGGGACTTCCTGAGTGAAAGAGATGAAATCTTGAGGGCATCCGTAAACATGGGAAACAGTGGGTTCCCATGTGAAGTCTGAAGATATACCAAGAAGTCATGGATCCATGGGTCATATTGGCCAGCATTAATGATCTCCCAAGTGAGGTCTCTATAAGCCATGGAAGAAAGATCAAACCAAGAGCAATCATAGTAATGAGTAGAAAGGAAAAATGTATCCAAGTCCATATCATCTTCTCCAAGGAGTTGCCTCCAGATGAGGTCCATGTCTCATTCCCAAGTATCTTCAAAATCTATAACATTAGCCTCTGTGTCAAAAGAATGATTCACTAAATCATTATCTTCATCAGAAGATAGTGTCATCTATGTCAGCATCATCATCAACAAGTCATTGTGGCCCGCAAGGGTGTCTGGCATGTTGGACAGGGCAATTTGCAGGGAAATGTCCTGGGCCTTGTTCGAGACAAGAGGAACATTGGTAGTGGGGACATCAGGATTGGAGATGTCCAGTGGACCTGCAATGATAGCAAGAACACTGGTGAGGACCTTGTCAATGGATGGGAGAGGGGGTACAGGGGTTGGTTCCTGGGACTTGGTGAGCTCAGCAAGAGTAGACCATAGTGAGAAATTCTCTAACCTTGTCAAGGGGGATCTCAATGGATGACTGAAAACATGGTCCAGGTCCAAGAGATCCCAGATTGGATGTAGGTGAGGTATCCAAGGGTCATCCAGGGAGAGGTTACTGGTTGGGAGAACATGGGGGAGAGGCAGCAGCAGATAGAGAAGAGGAGTCCAGCTCATCAGGTCAGATAGGGTAGGTAGGGATGGGGGTGGGTAATAGAGGTTGGGCAACAGGGTAGAGATGAGTGTGTCATCCCAGTGGGTGGAGCAGAGGGAGCTTGTTGGGTAGGAGATAGTCCCTTCATTCGAGACTTGAGAGGAGAGAGGCTGATGAGGACAGTTTGAAGAAGGGGTTGGATGTTGTTGGAAGGGAGGGTAGGTATGAGTGTTCCAAACCCAGTGGAGTGAAGCCTGTCAAGTATAGTGGCTCCAACACCCTGTATGGCTGTGGTGAGGGCAGCTGCCCAAGATTCTCCCAGTTGGACCTACATAGTGTTGCCTCAGCTTGAAGCTGGCATTTTTTATCTCACCCATTTTATTGTCATTGCTATTGTATCAAGGTCAATGTGTAGCCTTTGGTGGTAGTTATCACTCCTTAAACATTTGTAGAGATTGCTCCAGTCACTCTTGAATTATGCCATTAAGCTGTTCTACAGCTTGAACAAAGCCAATACTCACATAACTCAATTATATGCAATACTGTGAGCTATTGGCTGAATCAAATTGCAAAATTCTTTTTGCAGGTGGTAGATATAAACATGGGCTATGATTCATCTACTGACTCTTTACATTTTTATGAAGAAATGAATATGCTACATTCAAAAATCTGAGAGAAAGCTGAGAAAAGCCAGAAGCTGAGCTGAGGCAACACTAGAACTTGGACCAGAGATCAGAGTTGGATCTCTGTGACAAGTAGAGTGGATCTGAATGCCTGAATGAGCATCAGGATGAGTGAGAGGTCTGTAGATAGGGGAAGATGCATGATGGGAGTGAGAGAGGGGGAGATGCAAGGATGGAGGCATAGAAGGTGTTCCAATGAAGGCGTGGGAGACAATCAAGTAGGATAGGGATGGGGTCTAAGGTAGAAAGGAGAGTGTCAAGGGGAATTTCCAAGTATGCTTCTGAGGAAGAGGGAGGGGTAACTAGCATAGAAGATGATGAAGAAAAAGAAGAACAGGGATGAGAGTGAAATGAGATGGAAAAGTCAAAGGTTGAATCTAACCCTAAGGGCTAGACCTGTCATATATTCTTCTTGAGTCCTCAAAGCAAGGACTTCCCTTTATCAATAGGAGAATCAAGTTGTTCATCAAGTATTTGGAAAAAAGAGTAGATTAAGAGAGGAGTCCAAGTAATCCTAGTTAAACTAGGGAATCCAACCTAAAACCACTACCCTTGGAAGTAATGATCAAATGGATAAGACTGGGGTTTCCAGTCAAATCCTCTACTTAAATAGTGTCTACCTATTCCACAGTCTGTGCACAGACCAAGCTGTGCATATCCTAATCTGGTAATCTAAATATCATACCATCTGAAGGCAGCATATCTTCAGTCATAGTCCATGAGTCAATGAGAAAAAGGAAGTCTGCACTGTATGTTGTGCCATCCAATACAATCATGATTGGGGATCTGCTGAGAAAAAAGAAACAGAAATGAAGAGAGAAGTCTGAAATGTGTCCAAGTGTATCTGTGGGGTAACAGTTAAAGATAAGCCCCAAGTAAGTCTGAGATAAACAACAGTCCGATGTCCATCTGGCCTAAGTCGGCCAAATGTCATCACATGTGTGCTGGATCACATGGACTGAAAGGAATTTATATACCAGCATGGAATGTCCCATCTTCCAAGAATTGGTAAGTACTGCAAGTGGTCATGTGCCTCAGATCACATGATGAAGGAAATTATACTGAGGTAAGAGCATACCAAAAGATCACATGAAGTCACATGGTTTGAATTACATGTTAGCAAGGGTCTTCAAGGATGCCCTGTAGTGAATTGTTTTGAATGTCTGTTTCAAAGTAAAAGGGAAAAGAATAAGTAAAGCGTCAATGATCAAGGAAAAGTATGGTTTTGTAACAGAGAGTGGAAAGACTCAAATAGTGTTGCCTCAGCTCAGCTTCTGGCTTTTCTCAGCTTTCTCTCAGATTTTTGAATGTAGCATATTCATTTCTTCATACAAATGTAAAGAGTCAGTAGATGAATCATAGCCCATGTTTATATCTACCACCTGCAAAAAGAATTTTGCAATTTGATTCAGCCAATAGGTCACAATATTGCATATAATTGAGTTATGTTGGTGTTGGCTTTGTTCAAGCTGTAGAACAGCTTAATGGCATAACTCAAGAGTGACTGGAGCAATCTCTACAAATGTTTAAGGAGTGATAACTACCACTAATGGCTACATATTGACCTTGATACAATAGCAATTGACAATAAAATGGATGAGATAAAAAATGCCAGCTTCAAGCTGAGGCAACACTACCCATAACCTCTGCCTCAACTGTGCCTGGGCCTTCCACCTACGAGCACATATAGTTGATCCTTGTATACCTTGGTACGAGAGATTAGTGGGATTGGGTTGCTCCATCTCATTAATAGGATCCTCTCAGACCGCCTTCACGTAGTCAGATTTGGTCAACAGCCTCGGCGCAACGCCCCAGGTCCTTGGAACATCAGAAAAATCTGCGTTTGAAAAACTCTGAATAAGGTGTTGCACACAAATGTTAATAATGTGAGGAATGCAGCGGAGATGACAAGCAACAACGTCGAATTCGACCTCACGATCTTCCTGCACAATCCGTGCAAATGCTGCCATGGCAGCATCATTATTCGAGGCGTTGTCCATAGTAATGTATCCGACCTATTACACATTGAGTTTAGGCAGGTAAATGAGTTTAGTATGAACCTTGGTCAACAGAATTTCAGCATGATCAATGAGGTAGACCATGGCCTTGGTGATCTCCTCACCAGTGTGCGAGCCGGGAAGATAGTGAAACGCGATCAATGCAGCCCTCATCACAAGTTGGCCAGAATTTGCTGTTCCTGATTCTTCCCCAATCCAGTGGGCAGTAATGGCCAGGTAGGAGTCACGCTTGTTGCTAGACCATATATCGGCTGTAAAGGAGATCACACTGATGGCACTCTACAAAACAAACTCTCAGCAATAAAATAGGGCAAATGGCACTTCATGCACCTTCAGCTCCTGCTTGAGCCTCGAAAAATTCTCTACCCATTGCTGGAGGACAAGCTCACGGGTTTTTGTGCGATGAGGGATATCAGAGTCATCAATGTCGCGATGGAGAAAGAGAAGGAGACAACGAAATGGCAAGTGTTCTACCATGTAGATCGCCTGACCCAGCAGTGACGTTGTATCAGTATAACCATTGGTTGAAATCAAGAACCTTACCTGATCATCAGAGACAATGAATTCAACCAGAAGAGCGTGTAGAGCTGGAATAGAGAATTCAGGTAGGTTGGAACCAGGGTCCATTTTCGCCTGCTTTCCTGTGGGGATCTTGTCACCCTGTTGTAGCGGTGGTGGTGGAAGGCAGTCGATTCTTGTGCCAGGACGGCCAAGCGCTTCTCGAAGGCTTTGATAGCTATATCCTCTGGCGAACACAGCATTGAGTAATGGAGACTGAACAGACCAGTTGTTCTCCTCGATCTTCTCGAGATAGGTGAGTGGGTGTTGCCGGTCGAGGTGGCTGCGCTGTGTCGTCGTCGAGGATCCCAAAGCATATGAATCTCTGCATTACTTTTATGTTAGCAGGGTAAAGTTTGAATAGAAAAGATGAACATACTGGCAGATGTTACAGTAGTAACCTTGTTCTACCTTTTGGAAGAAATGATGCACATCATAAGCAATGTTACGCCTTGTCTGGCCTTGATTTGATTTTCCAGTACCTAGAGAATCGGACTGGTCAGTGGCACCCGTACCTACGGTGGCTAGAGGATCAGGGGGCCTCGCCATGGGCACTTGAGGGGGGTCCTCATCCTCGCCATCACTGGAACTGCCAAGCTCTCCCTCAACATCAAAGTACTCTCCAGATGTGTTGTCATGGTAACGCTTTGGGGGTCGATGAGCATGAGTAGGACGATTGCTAGCCTTGGCGGCCAAGCCTGTGGCCTGAGCTCTGGAGTTAGATGGCCTAGGTTGCGCTTTTGCTGTGTCAGTTCGTTGATGCTGGCCTCTGACCATGATGAAAACAGGTGAGAGGAAACTCAAAAAGTCGCAGGACTGACCATAGAGGGAAGAGCAGCACTGAACTTATAATGTTGACCATTGCCAAACATGAGGCTGACAGGGTCCACACCAAAGCATTTCACCGCCAAGTTGTATCTCAATCATGGCACAACTCAGGTCACTCAACATCCCTGTGCAAGCTTGTAGTAAGTGACTAGTCCACCGCCGCTTGGAAAGAAAGCAATGAAATCTTACCAGTGAATTACATTAATTGTGCTTCAGCCTTCAGCTCAGGGCTAGCAAATGTGACTGATCAGAACAACCTTTGACTTGTGTATGGCTGACATTGGTAAGACAGAGCATGTCGTGAGTGAAGGCAGATACCGTACAGACATGTTTAACGAAGCACGCGAGTAGTACCACCGCGATTACGAGACTACATATTGGATGTCTATGGAACAAAATTTATCTAATTCATGCGACGTCGGCATGAGGGGGGATGACCAGATTCAGATGAGCTATGCTCGGATAATTCGCTGGTGCTATCAACCTCGGGAGGCAGATATTCTGCATCGTCTGGGTGGCCCTGCTTGGTTCCATGGAATGTAAACATATCAAAATACCAATCTTGATAACAGCCCCAAGTCATCAGGGAAATTTTGAAGAGATTATAATCCTATATAATCCTCAAAGGAGGGTATATAATGGATTATAATTTCATATAATCCATTATCTACAATTATCATTGATTATCATTCCCTTAAAATTTCCCTGATGAAGCGGACATCCATGATGCAACCTGGAGTCCCACTTGAATGTCCTTCCAATCAAAATTGATTGTAAGCTTGGCATTCTCGAACTGGTGTGAGGCAATGTCGGATCTGAATGCTGTGCGAGGGAGCTCAGCACTCATTACATCCTTCGCAATCCTCAGTCCTTTC
>JBBPMU010000422.1:0-23742 GCA_038090475.1 Wakefieldia striispora | reverse complement strand
TTTCCAGTATTTCCAGCTTCTCTCAGATCACCACAGTGTTTCCCAGTCTGTCACAGTTCTGACAACTTCTGGGCCACCCTGTAGTGTCTGGAGCCTTAACTATAGGAAAAGGTCAGTTTGCTGATGAAACTACATACTTTCTGTATTAGCTCCCCAGCTAATTCTATGCATTTCTCCCATGAAGTGTGGCTCCTCTCTGATGGTTTGGTTGCACTATCAGTTAGTAGATCTAAGTCACCCTTCAATCATCAGGTTGATCGTTGTACTGGTGTGCCCCTATGACACCTCCTCAATACCAGGAGTCTTAGCATTCCTCCTGGTCGATCTCCATGCCTTAGAGATTATGCCTGGTCTCGTCGTGAACCCTCAACACCAGAAGAACCATCATTGTTGGCACTATGCCTCTGGGCTTAAGTATAACAACTACTGTAAAAGGAATGACTAAATAAGGTCATCACCGGTAAGGTGGAAGTCTGAGTAATCGTAAAAGGAAAAGTTCTTGTGATCAATGCATATTGTGAGTCGTTGTCTATGAGTAAAGTTAAGAATGATAAGGAAGAGCCAATAGTGAAAGAAGAGCAGAAGATAAGCTATTGGCCAATTGGCAAGTGCCACAAGTGGTCACATGTGTCAGATCATGTGACAGAAAGAAGTTTATACTGACATAGGAGCATACCAAAAGGGGAACATCACATGACAGGTCATGTGACTTATGAAATACATGTTGGTGCTTGCCTTCAAGGGCAGAGCATAGTGAAAAGAGTCTGTTTTAAGTAAAAAGTTCGAAAAGAAGTATGGAATCATAACATTACCCCTTCTAAGGTCCAAGGCATCCCAATGAGGAGAGGACTTTTTATGCTTCATAGTCAAGGCAGGTTAAAGAGGAGTGGGATTGGAAGTCGATGGAGTAATCAGAAAAAAGATTCTGGAATTCAGAGGGAGAAAGACCACGTAATTTTCTGGGGGTGGAGGGGTGGGCTTGGTGGAATTCTTTTACCACCAGTGGTGTGTTTTTAAGATGGTCTGCCAGTTACCAAGTGCAGTTGGACTCCTCCCATCCCTTCCAGTGGACAAGGTATTCTAATTTCCAATTCTTCATGCAAGAGGTGACAATATAATCCACTTTGTGTTCCTCATAATCTTCATCATTGACTGTGATAGCATCCAGTGACTGGACCAGTTGTCCAGGGAGTGTCTCTTTGTATGGTTTCACTCTAGAAATGTTCACTGTCAAATGAATGTTGAATGTTTTGGGGAGGTGAAGGGAAACTGCATTCAGGAGAACCTTTGTAATTGCATATAGGCCAATCCACTTTTGGGTTAGCTTCTTTGCCATATAAGGGAGCTTGAGGTGCTCCATGGATAGTCATACTTGTTGCACAACCTAGTAGTCAGGGGCCTCCGATCACTTGTTTCTACTTCATGTAATCATTCGACAATGAGATTCTTTGAGTGCCTGTTGGACTTGTTCATGAGTGGTTTTTGTTACGAACCTGTACTTTTTCCTTGAACAATGATGCTTTACTTATTCTTCTTCCTCTTACTTCTAACAGACACTTCAACGATTCACTACAGGAAGTCCTCAAAGACTCCTACTAACATGTATTTCGAACCACATGACTTCACATGACTTATTGGTATGCTCTTACCCCAGTATAATTTCTTTCATCACGTGATCTGGGGCACGTGATCACTTAGTGGCATTTGCCGATTCCTGACAGACAGGACTTCCTGTTATGGATTTCAAAGATACCTGGGAACGAGACATCGAAATCATTTGGAGATAACTCTCTGGTGAAGAGCCGACAGACATGGATATGTTTTTCTTTCCTACTCATTCTTATGATCGTCATTGGTTTGACCTTTCCTCCATGGTGTATAGAGACCTCACTTGGGAGATCATCGACAGCAGTCAATACAACCCTCTGTTCCATGACTTCTAGGTTATCTTTCAGACTTCGCACAGGAACACCGCCGTTTCCCACGTTTACGGATGCCCCCGGACTTCTGACTCGCTTCCACCGGGAAGTCCCATTTGTTTCCTATCCTCTTATATCTAGTGGCTCTCTGCTTCTCCTTTTGGACTATGGGACTCTGTTCCCTTTCTTGGACATGGGACTCCGCATTTCCTTTTATGCGTACGTTTCCTTTTACGCGCTCTTCATTGATTCCCTTTTACGATACATGCAATGCAACGCGTCTTGTTGATTCCCTTTCTCGTCTATTTGTTTCTATTTGTACTTTGTAGTATAAATACCCGCCGATGTAGTAGAATAGCTCTTCAGCTAATTCTATGCACTTCTGCCTGCAAAGTCTTCGCTCCTGAAGAAGGTCGCTCAACTTACCTCCTGCGCTAAGCCCTTCCAGCTCTCTGTCTCTGTCGCTAACGGGCTTCTCTCTTACGAGCGATAGCCATATACTCTGCTCCTAGACGTCGACGACTCTACGAGTATGAAAGGATCTCGAGTGAAGTCTTTGTTCTGCACCCGCGTAACACTTCCCATGGCGGGATATAAATTCCTTTCAGTCCATGTGATCTGCCACACGTGTGATGAGTTTCGGTTGACTTTGGCCAGCTGGACATCAGACCAGAGATTTCTATCGGACTTACTTGGGGCTTATCTTTGACTGTTACCCCATGGATAACTTGGACCACGTTTCCCCTTATCTTTTCCATTTCTCAGGAGATTTCCCAATCGTGATCATATCAGAAGACACATGCCACGGAGAGCTGTGTACAGACTTCTAATTCCCTTTGACTCATCAGACATGACTACAGATACGCTGCCTTCGGGTGGTATGACTTTGGACTTACTAGATTAGGATATGCACAGCTTGGTCTGTGCATGATAGGCCTTGGTATTTAAGTAGTAGACGATTCAACTGATAACCCCAGTCTTATCCATTTGATCATAGGTCCCCAAGGCCTTTGGTTTTAGGTTTACTCCCCATTCACCGGGTACTTGGGATATTCTCTCCCCTATATACCTCCCCTCAATCTACTTCATCTTTCTCTTTATTCCCAAATGATTCGAAAGACAATTCCCCTATCGACAAAGGGAAGTTCTTGCCTCAAGGTAGAACTCTAAAGACTACAATGTACTGATAACCCGACTCTAGGGTTAGATTCAACCTTCGATTCTCCAATCTCATTTCATCTGGATAAGACTGTATACTTGACACAAGAAGGTACAGCACAAGGACCAGATCCCACACTGCAAAGTGGTTCCCATGAGAGAACCAACCCCCCATCCTCCGCCCCCAGAGGTCCTCTTGAAGGATCAGTAAGGGCATGTCAATCAACTACCCCCTGCGGCCACGGCCATACCCCTTCGGACACTACCCAGAGGAAAAAGAAGAGTTAGTGACAAGGTTGGCTTCCTGGGATGTCCGGATAATTGCGACTACCCCACTCCCAGTGGGAAGAAGCATCCAAGGATATACCAGGGATGTCATTTTTTCGAGAGCAACGGAGCTCTCACAACTCATGCCTTTTGGAGAGGCATACAAAAGATATACCAAAGCCCATGAAAAGGCAGGCGAAGCCTTAATCAAGGAACTGGACCAGGTCAGGCACCTGGAAGAGGTTCACCGGGACTATAAGTCTCGACAAGCCAAGATCTTTTGGAAGAAAAAGCTCGGCGGTGAAAGAAAGAAGGAGGTCCACCTCCAGAAGGTAAAAGAACGGCTCTCGAAGCCTGAAGAGGGGGTAAATTTCGCTTTTCTTCGCTTCACAGACTTATCTTCTTTTGAACAATCCCTTCTTAACGATACGGATATTGCCCCCACAGACAATTTTTCTTCTTTCAATGCCCCCACTTTTTCATCAG
This sequence comes from Wakefieldia striispora, assembly GCA_038090475.1. Classification (NCBI taxonomy): domain Eukaryota; kingdom Fungi; phylum Basidiomycota; class Agaricomycetes; order Agaricales; family Hymenogastraceae; genus Wakefieldia; species Wakefieldia striispora. The sequence continues at coordinate 19,912 of JBBPMU010000422.1, read as the reverse complement.
CCTGCACTACCCCCCTTAATTCCAGAGTTTACCTGATGTGACCAGAAGGGCCTCACCCTGAAAAGTCTCTTTCTATTCCTTCGATTACCTTACCTTTAAATTCTTTGAACGCTTCGTGAAGTTCTCTTTCTCCTAACGTTATTATTTCTCACAGATCTCCAGCTGGCTGGAAGACGATTTTCTCTTCAGCACTTTTGGACTCGGGAGCCACAAACACCTTCGTGGATAACTTATTTTGTTCACAGAACGATATAGAAAGATTCCTGCTATGCTATCCTATTGGCATATCAAACGTGGATGGAACGAACTTGACTATTGGGAAGATTACCCACACAGCCAAACTGATTATGGAAGTCACTGGTCACAGAGAACCAGTTGAAGCGTATGTAACGAACTTGGGAACTCACCCAATGTTTATAGGATTTGATTGGCTTTCCCGGCATAACCCAGAAGTAGACTGGAATACCGGTTCAATCGATTTTACAAGATGCAATGATACCTGTCGATCAAGGCAGAAGACTATGACACAAGATCCATGGAGAATACAGTCCTCAATCACTTGGACGACGACTACAGACACAAAATGGAAGATACCCCACCATGGGATGAACAATAGATACCCCTATTTGGGAAGAACAAACGAGAAGATTCTGCCTCAGCAAACTAGCAGGGCAATGACTACAGAAGAAGAAACCAAATACCTAAAGGGTTTGGTCCCCTCAACTTATCATGAATTTCTCGACAGATTCTCCGAGAATGAATCGGAAAGGATGCCCAGTCGAAAACCCTGGGATCATGCAATAGACTTAAAAGAAGATTTTATTCCGAAGAAGGGGCACGTCATCCCCCTGTCACAAACAGAATTAGAAGAAGTGTCAAGTTTCCTTGAAAAAGAACTCAAAAAGGAGTACATTTGCCCATCGAAGTCGCCACAAACGGCACCAGTATTTTTTATTCCAAAGAAAGATGGTAAGAAACAATTGGTAATGGATTACCGTTATTTGAATGAAGGAACTATCAAAAACGCTTACCCACTCCCACTGATACCAAACCTTATTGACAGACTACAAGGAGCAGATCTCTTCACCACCATGGACTTATGGTGGGGATTCAACAACATAAGAATCTGAGAAGGCAACGAATGGAAAGGCACGTTTGTAACGCCTATGGGTTCCTATGAACCAACAGTAATGTATTTCGGGATGACCAACTCTCCCCCAACGTTTCAAACAATGATGAACAATATATTTAACGATTTATATGCTTGCATAATCATCTTTATAGATGATTGCATGATCTACATGAAGGGCAAATCGAAGCCACAGCATGAAGAAATCATCAAGGAGGTCCTCAGAAGATTACGAGAAAACGATTTGTACATCAAGCCAGAAAAGTGCCACTTCTCACAAAAGAAGGTGGATTTCCTTGGGATGGTTGTATCCCAAGAAGGAGTCGAAATGCAACAGAAGAAGGTCGCCGGCGTTATCAATTGGCTGACCCCGACTCGCTTGAAACAAGTCCAAGGATTCCTAGGACTCTGTAATTATTATCGACGATTTATAGCTAACTTTGCAGATCTAGCAAGACCACTAAATAACTTAACAAAGAAAGATACCCCCTTCAAATGGGGAAGAGAAGAACAAGATTCATTCGACAAATTGAAAAAGGAATTTACTAAAGATACTGTCTTGGCATACCCAGACCAGAGGAAGCCAATACGTGTTGAGACAGATGCTTCAGACATCGCTACAGGTGCCGTCCTCTCTACAAGGGACGATGAAGGTATATGGCGCCCATGTGCGTTCATCTCTCATTCATTTGATTCCGCGGAAAGAAACTACCTGATTTATGACAAAGAATTACTAGCAGTCATCCGGGTGCTGCAAGACTGGTGCCATTATCTCATAGGAAGAGAAAATTTCGAAATCTGGACCAACCATAAAAACCTCGAATACTGGAAGAAACCGCAAATGCTTTCGCCATGCCAAGCCTGCTGGCATGCACTACTACAAGAGTTTAATTACGAAATGTGCTATAAGCCCGGCACATCAAATGGCAGAGCGGATGCCCTCTTGAGGAGGCCAGATCACGGAGACGCAGTAGAAAAACATAACAAAAATCAGGTAGTAATCCCTGTGACGACTAACAAGAAATTTATCCCTACAGGAGAATTCAGCTATGGCAAAAAAAGAAAGGAATTCCACCCACAATGTGATGACAAGAAGAAAGTATGATTCCGCCTCAACAGCAACACAAGAAGAAGCATTGAAACAGATTCCGACAAGAAGTCGATAAACGTATATGAAAATTCCTCCACTATGGAGATGAGAAATATCAAGATTACCTCGAACTTCTTCAAGAAGGTCCAACAAGAGACAAAAAAGGTAAAAGAGATACCGAGTGGTTACAAATATTGCTTGATGGAAAATGTCTACAAAGACGATTCATTTAAAGTCTTGTTCCTCAGTCCATTTGAACTGAATGTTTACAGTTATATCACAATTCCCCGCTAGCGGGACATGTGGGAAGAGCAAGGACACTACATCTATTATCAAGAGCTTACCATTGGCCAAATTTCACCAACGATGTAAAAGAATATATCGATCACTGTCAGACGTGCACCCTCATGAAGGGTAAGCAAAAGGCACCTGCAGGAAAAATGATTCCCCTAGAGGCACCCAAACACCCTTGGGAAGATATTAGTATTGATTTTATTTCTGGTTTCCCCATCTTGGGAGGTTCTGATTCAATTTGTGTTATTGTGGATAGACTCCGATAGGTTTTTTATTCAGGGATCAAGTATGGTGCCAACACTGATACGAAGTAGCACTTAAACAACCAAAAGAAGAGAGGAGTGAAAGGGCACCGGGTTCTAAGGGTTTCCCGGCAAGGAACATGGCGAGGAGCGATTTCTGGAAGTCATGTAAGGGTGGAATGTTGAAGAAGTAGTAATCCCAGTGAGGCGAGGAGTTATCCTTAAATCCTACCCTGGGAAGTAGAATCAAGTAGATAGAACTGGGGATCATCGTAATGTACATGGAGTTTATATACTGTGGAGAGTCATGCACGGACCATGCTGTGCAGATGCTATCGTCCAATGAGAAAAAGAGGAGGGAAGTCGTACGATGCGAAGATCGCGTATCCTGAGTCATATCATCTTTGTCAATGAGAAAGGGAAGATAAGGAGTTGCCTGGCCAATGGCGAAAGAAGAGCAGAAGATAAGTAATCGGCCAATCGGCAAGTGCCGCAAGTGGTCACGTGTGTCAGATCACGTGACGGAAGGAAGTTTATACTGACATAGGAGCGTACCAGAATAGGAACGTCACATGATCGTGTGAAAGAGTCACGTGACACGAATTACATGTTGGGACTCATCTTCGAGGACTGAGTCTAGCGAAAGAGTTCGTTAAAGGTAAAAAGTTCGATAAAGAATGATGGAATCATAACAAACACGGCATCCCCTCCTCTATCATGTCAGACAGAGGTCCACAATTCGTTTCTGAATTCACAAAACATCTATGCAAGCTCCTGGGTATCACCCAACGACTCTTGACCACTTATCACCCACAAACAGACGGTCAAACCGAAAGAATTAATAGAGAACTAGAGCAATACCTTCGCACCTACGTCGTGAAGAAGCAAGAAGAATGGGCAGAATGGCTCAAGCTGGCACAATTCCAGCACAACAATGCTTTAGGATCTGCAACCAGTACGACCCCGTTTGCAATTACAAGAACTTACATCCCATGGTTGGGATTCGAAGGAGACGCATCCAGATCAGGAACTTTTGCAAAGGACTGTAACGCTGCTCACGACACCATCAAAAAGGCACTCGAAGAAACAAGACAATGAATGAAAAAACAAGGAGACAAGAAAATGTCAGACACACCAGACTAAAACATAGGAGACCAAGTCTGGCTCTTGATGGAGCACCTAAAGTTCCCATACATGGCAAAGAAGCTGACCCAACGATGGATTGGGCCTTACAAAATCGAGATGGTTCTCCCAAATGCAGTGACCTTAGCTCTTCCTAAGAGCTTTAATATTCATTCGACAGTCAATGTTTCCAGAGTAAAGCCCTACAAAGACGTCCTCCCCAGCCAAAAGAAGGTCAAACTGGATGCCATTATGATTGATGAAGAGGGTTACAAAGAACATGAAGTTGAATATATTGCAGCTTTGCGATACAAAAATTGGAGACTCAAATACCTCATCCATTGGCTAGGATGGGACGAAACAGACAGGACTTGGGAACCTGCAGACAACCTAAAGAACTCCCCCGAGGTGGTAAAATACTTCCACCAAGCCCACCCTGCCGCCCCTCGAAAACTTCGAGGAATTTCTATCTCTGAATTCACATCTCTCTTTAAAAATTATTCAACCGACTTCGACCCCCATCCTTCCTCCCTCACGAGGTTGGACTTCGAATCGTGAAGAATTCCGGTTTAGTGCCGAGGACATCACTCCTAGAAGAGGGGGTGATGTTACGAACCTGTACTTTTTCCTTGAACAATGACGCTTTACTTATTCTTCTTCCTCTTACTTCTAACAGACACTTCAATGATTCACTACAGGAAGTCCTCGAAGACTCCTGCTAACATGTATTTTGAACCATGTGACTTCATGTGACTTATTGGTACACTCTTACCCCAGTCATCAGGGAAATTTTAAGGGAATGATAATCAATGATAATTGTAGATAATGGATTATATGGAATTATAATCCATTATATACCCCCCTTTGAGGATTATATAGGATTATTGTTATGAACCCTATACTTTATCGCTGAAAGACGCTACATTTTACTGACACTTTTCAAACTTTTACTTAGGACTCACTTTTCTTGGGGCGATCCTCGAAGAAAGCCATCTACATGTATTTTGCAAATCACGTGACTCGACGTCACATGATGTCTTACTACTGGTACACTCCTACAACAGTATAATTTCCTTCCGTCACGTGATCTGTCGCACGTGACCACTCAGCGGCACTTGCCAATTAGGCTGTCGGTCGAGACTTCAGACTTATTCCTGGCGGCCACTCTCTTTGGGAATAACCCCTTTTCTTCTTTTGGACATATTGATGATTCTTATCTTTAGTCATTTCCTCTTACGATGTTACCTGATCTTGATCGTATCGGAAGGCACATGCCATAGAGAGCTGTGCGTCTTACTCATTTCTTTTTACTCATGATATGTTTCCATCGGACAGACATTACTATACGCGGATTACCAGGTCGTACACCTGAAGGGCATTTGCCATATCTAGTATTTCCTCTTTCGTTTCCTTGGTCTGTGTGCACGTCGCCAGACATATATAAGTAGAGTACCATGTAGACTGGTTCCCCAGTCTTAGCTATTTCGAAATCATACCCAGGTGGTTTTCATTTAGGCTGGACCCCCTTAGGATCTTCTGAGGGGCATACTGGGAATCCTTATTCATCTACACTCCTAGCCAGAGGATAAACCGGCGCTCTCTCTCTTCCTTTATTTGATCAACGACGATACCCTGCCGAAGGGAAGACTTCGCCTTTGAGGTTTGAGGTTCAACCTTCGACAGTTCTGTCTCATTTCAATTATAATCTCTTCAAAATTTCCCTGATGGTATAATTTCTTTCATCACGTGATCTGGGGCATGTGATCACTTAGCGGCATTTGCCAATTCCTGACAGACGGGACTTCCCATGGCAGGATATAAATTCCTTTCAGTCCACATGATCTGCCACACATGTGATGAGTTTCAGCCGACTTTGGCCAGCCAGACATTGGACCAGAGATTTCTATCAGACTTACTTGGGGCTTATCTTTGACCATTACCCCGTGGATAACTCGGACCACGTTTCCCCTTATCTTTTCCGTTTCTCAGGAGATTTCCCAATTGTGATCGTATCGGAAGACACATGCCACGAAGAGCTGTGTACGGACTTCTATTTCCCTTTGACTCATTGGACATGACTACAGATACACTGCCTTCGGGTGGTATGACTTTGGACTTACTAGATTAGGATATGCACAGCTTGGTCTGTGCACAATAGGCCTTGGTATTTAAGTAGTAGACGATTCAACTGATAACCCCAGTCTTATCCATTTGATCATAAGTCCCCAAGGCCTTTGGTTTTAGGTTTACTCCCCATTCACCAGGTACTTGGGATATTCTCTCCCCTATATACCTCCCCTCAATCTACTTCATCTTTCTCTTTATTCCCAAATGATTCGAAAGACAATTCCCCTATCGACAAAGGGAAGTTCTTGCCTCAAGGTAGAACTCTAAAGACTACAATGTACCGATAACCCAACTCTAGGGTTAGATTCAACCTTCGATTCTCCAATCTTGTTTCAGTTTTACACTCATCACCAAAAGATCCTGCTTGAGTGTTGTCTCCTTCAAAACCCAAACAGGGTGGTACTGGTGGCAGAGCTGAGTGAGTTGTTATACTGGAATTGAGCTAGCTTGATCCATTCAGTCCAATTTTCTTGTTTCTTCACCATGTAGGTGCAAAGGTACTGCTCTAGTTCTCTGTTAATATGCTCTGTTTGACCATCCGTCTGCAGGTGATACACAGTTGATAATTTCTGGGTTATGTTGAGGAGTTTGCAGAGATGTTTGGTGAACTCTGAAACGAACTGGGGTCCTCTGTCAGACACAATAGAAGAGGGAAGGCCATGAAGGCACCATACGTCATCTCTGAAAAGTTTTGCTAAATCTAGAGAAGAAATTTTCTTTAAACAGAGAACAAATACCACTTCTTTCGAGAAGCGGTTGACGATGACACAAATCAAATCGTACCCCTTCAAAACTGGAAGTCTGGTAATGAAGTCTATTGAGATATCTTCCCATGGCCAGGCTGCAGCCAGTAGAGGCATCATCTTTCCTGTGGGTGCTATTTGCTTTCCCTTCGTGAGGGTGCATGCTTGGCAGTGATCTATGTATTTGGCAATGTCTTTTGTCATGCCATTCCAAGAGTAAAATCAGGAAATTAGGTGGCTTGTTCTAGCCCTTCCAGCATGTCCTGCTACTGGGGAATCGTGGAATAGCATTAGTAGTTCTGTTCGTAATGAGCTTGGAATGAAAACTTTGAATTTCTCATTCTTGTATACCTGTTCTTCATCACAGAATGTGAACCCCTGTGGAACTTCTGACTCTTTTAGCAGTTTTGTTGCCTTTTGTATTTTTTTGAAAAATGGAGAAGAGAATGTAATGCAGTGTTCATTTACTGCTTTGAGATCTTTCTCTAGAATTACCACCACATTTTCATTGTGGTTTGCTACTGCATCTCCATGGTCTGGCCTTCTTGATAGGGCATCTGCATGGCTGTTCTGTGTGCCAGGTTTGTAGCACATAACATAATTGAATTCTGGTAGCAGCACATGCCACCTGGCCTGTCATGGGGATTGTTATGAAACCATGCTTTATCTTGATGAATTTGGACTATTTTTTAACACTTTTCAAACTTTTACTTAGGATGAAACCTTTACTACAGCAATCCGATTGAAGAGCACTGCCCACATGTACTTCTTCAATCACATAATCACCAATCACATGATGTTCCTTTTTGTATGCTCCTATGCCAGTATAACTTCCTTCTGTCACGTGATCTGGCACACATGACCACTTGTGGCATTTGCCAATTGGCCGATAGTTGATCCTTCAGACTTCTTTCTATTGGCCTTCTCTTTGGGAATAACCCTTCTTTTCATTTATTGAGATTCGGAGATCTCTTATCTACATGGACATGAGTTTTCCTTTCTCTTTTCATTTCCATTTCTTCTCTTTGATCCCCGTCCAGTGAATGGCAGATGACCCTCAGATAGGATACTGAGCTGATGATATGAGCTCAATGGTATGATTCCATTTCTTTGATTTCTTATTGGACAATTATGAGACTGGATGATTACATACCCAGTATCACCAGACACTATTTAGACTCATGTATTCTGGGGATTGAATCCCCAGTCTTAGCTACTTGGAATTACATCACCCAGGTGTTCTTCTTCTAGGCTAGACCCCTTTAGGATATTCTGAAGGGCTACTGGGTATACCTTTACATCTACAACTTTTATTCTCATTTCAATTTGATGATCCCCCTCAGAGAAAGACTTCACCTTTGAGGTTCAAGAGTTCAACCTTCAACTGTTATGAAACCATATTTTATCTTTGAAAGACACTTTACTTTTCTAACACTTTTCAAAATTTTATTTAGGACTCTACCTTTCTTGCAGTGATCCTTGAAGAAAGTCGTCTACATGTACTTTGCCAATCATGTGACTAGAAGTCACCTGATGTTTCCCTTTTGGTACGCTCCTGCAACAGTATAATTTCCTTCTGTCACGTGATCTGTTGCATGTGACCACTTTGCGGCATTTGCCAATTAGGCCATCGGTTGATCCTTCAGACTTATTCCCAGTGGCCATCTCTTTGGGAATAACCCTTTTTGGACATATTGATATTCTTATCTTTTAGTCATTTCCTCTTACGAGAATACCCGATCGTGATTGTATCAGAAGGCACATGCCATAGAGAGCTGTGCAGTTTGTCATTTCCTCTGTGTCACGATACATGCTTATCGCACAAGACTTTCCTCTTTCGATTATTCAGACATCGTACATTTCTTTCTTTACTACATATACTTGGATTCACACAGCTTGGTCTGTGCACGATCATGTACCGTATTTAAGTAGTCGACGCTTCAACTGGTAACCCCAGTCTTAGCTATTTGGAGTATCATCCCCAGGTGATTCTCTTCTAGGCGAGACCCCCTTAGGATATTCTGAGGGGCTACTGGGAAACTTCTCTATCTCATCTACACTCCTAGCCAGAGGATAAACAGGCGCTCTATCTTTAAAGAAGACATTTCATGACGATACCCTGTTGAAGGGAAGACTTCGCCTTTGAGGTTTGAGGTTCAACCTTCAATGATTCTGTCTCGTTTCATCAACATTTCGTCTCATTTCAGGGATAAGGTTTGTGGTATTTTCCAGTATTCTAGATTCTTGTGGTCTGTCCAGATTTCGAATGTTTCTCTGCTGACAAGGTAATGTCGCCAGTCTTGGAGTGCTCTAATAACTGCCAAAAGCTCTTTGTTGTAAATGGGATAGTTCCATTCCGTGGAATCAGATGAATGAGAGACAAAAGTGCATGGTTTCCAAATACCGTCATTGTCCTTTACTGAAAGGATGGCACCCATGGCTATATCCGATGCATCTGTTTCAACTCACATTGGCTTCTTTTGGTCTGGGTAGGCCAAAAGGGATTCTTTCATAAATGCTTCTTTCAGGTCCTTGAATGCTTTTTCTTGTTCACTTCCCTATTTGAAGGGGGTATCTTTCTTCATGAGATCATTTAATGGTTGAGCTATATGGGTGAAATTAGGAATAAAGCATTGATAGTAATTGCAAAGGCCTAAGAAGCCCCACACTTGTTTGAGCCTGGTGGGTGAGGGCCAATCCAGAACTCTGGCAACTTTAGATTGTTGCATTTCTACCCCCTCTTGGGACACGACCATCTCAAGGAAATCTACTTTCTTTTGTGAGAAGTGGCATTTTTCAGGCTTAACGAAGAGATTGTTTTCTTTGAGCTGCTTGAGTACCTCTTTCACTATTTCTTTGTGTTCTTGTACTGTTTTTCCGCTAGTGAAAATCATACAGTTGTCAATAAATATAATTACCACTGCATACATGTCATTGAAGTTGTCATTCATCATGTTCTGGAAGGTGGATGGTGAGTTTGTCATTCCAAAATACATTACCAGGGGCTTGTAGGCTCCCATAGGTGTCACAAAGGCACATTTCCATTCATCTCCTTCTTTTATGTGGACATTGTTGTATCTCCACTGTAAGTCCATGGTGGTGAATAGATCCGCTCCTTGAAGTCTGTCAATTAACGATGGAATTAACAGCAATGGGTAAGCATTTTTGATTGTTCCTTTGTTAAGGTAACAATAATCCATGACCAAATGTTTTTTACCATCCTTTTTTGGTATAAAGAACACGGGAGCTATTTGTGGAGATTTTGAGTGTTATGAACCCTATATTTTATCCTTGAAAGATGCTACACTTTCTAACATATTTTCAAACTTTTATTAGGACTCTATCTTTCTTGCAGTGATCCTCAAAGAAAGCCATCTACATGTACTTCACTGATCACGTGACTAGACATCATGTGATGTTTACCTTTTGGTATGCTCCTGCAACAGTATAATTTCCTTCTGTCACATGATCTGTTGCATGTGACCACCTTTGCGGCACTTGCCAATTGGCCATCAGTGATCCTTCAGATTTCTTCCCAGTGGCTGTCTCCTTGGGAATAACCCCTTTTTGGACTTATTGACTTTCTCACAAGATTCGGAGATCTTCTATCTCCATGGACATGCGTTTCCCTTTATCTTTTCATTTCCATTTCTTCTCTTCTCTTTGATGCCCATCTAGCAAATGGTGGATGATCCTCAGATAGGATACGAGTCCATTGATATGGTTGATGTGGTACGATTCCATTTCTTCGATTTCTGATTGGACACATATGAGACTGGACGATTACATACTCAGTATCACCAGTGTTATGAATCTGTACTTTTCCTTTGAACAATGACGCTTTACTTATTCTTCTTCTTTTACTTTGAACAGACACTCGAAACAATTCGCTACAGGGTGTCCTTGAAGACCCCTGCTAACATGTATTTCGAACCACGTGACTTCACATGACTTATTGGTATGCTCTTGCCCCAGTATAATTTCCTTCATCACGTGATCTGGGGCACGTGATCACTTAGCGGCACTTGCCGATTCCTGACAGACGGGATGTTCTATGGCAGGATATAAATTCCTTTCAGTCCACGTGATCTGCCACACATGTGATTCAGAGTTTCAGCCAACTTGGCCAGCCGGACATCGGACCAGAGATTTCTATTGGACTCTTTGGGGCTTATCTTTTGACTGTTACCCCATGGATACCTTGGACCACGTTTCCTCTTATCTTTTCTGTTTTTCAGGAGATTCCCCGATCATGATCTTATCGGAAGACACATGCCACGGAGAGCTGTGTATGGACTTCTATTTTCCCTTTGACTCATTGGACATTACTCAGGATACGCTCCCATCGGGGCACGGACATTTTCACTTACTCGATTAGGATATGCACAGCTTGGTCTGTGCATGAACTTGTACACTATAAGTAGTTAGAGGATTCGACTGGTAACCCCAGTCTTATCCATTTGATCATAGGTCCCCAAGGCCTTTGGTTTTAGGTTTACTCCCTGTTTATCGGGTACTTGGGATATTCTCTTTACTACTCCTCTCAATATACTCTTCCCTTTTCACTCTCGTACTTGGACGACTCAGAATACGATTCCCCTATCAACAAAGGGAAGTTCTTGCCTCAAGGTAGAACTTAAAGACTATGCAATATCGACAACCTGATTCTAGGGTTAGATTCAACCTTCGATTCTTCAATCTCGTTTCAACCAGACACTATTTAGTCACCTGTATTTGAGACTGGATTCCCCAGTCTTAGCTATTTGGAATATCATTGCCCAGGTGTATTCTTTTAGGCTGGACCCCCTTAGGATATTCTGAGGGGCATACTGGGTAAACTCTTACTACTCCACCACTCTTACATTCTTTCTATTCGATGATCCCACCTTGAAGAGCAAAGACTTTGCCTTTGAGGTCTGAAGATTCAACCTTCGACTTTCCATCTCGTTTCATCGAGGGTTGGATGTACTCTTTCTTGAGCTCTTTCTGTAGGAAGTCAGCTACTTCATCCATCTCTGTTTGTGACAGAGGTATCACTCATCCCTTCTTGGGTACAAAGTCTTCTTTAAGATCAATTGCATGATCCCATGGTTTGCATGTGGGCATCCTTTCCAATTCTCGTTTGGAGAAAACATCTAGAAATTCATGATAAGTTTCAGGGACCAAACTCTTTATATGGTCTTCTTCTTCTTTCTTCGTCATCACCCTTGAAAAGAATGTGGGCAGTAATCTCATTCTTGATAGCTGCTTGCAGTAGCTCATGCATTGGCTGAACTTGATGTTGCTGGTAATCCAATCTATTTTGGGTAGTGTTGCCACAGTTCTGGTCTCAAGGTGGTTTGAAAACCAAAACTAGTAATAGTTTCACATGCATCAAACCAAACTCAACCATGGCAAATTCTGGTTGCAGTTCTGTTCTCTAAATCATGGTTCCATGTTCAATTTGGTTTGAAACTGGTCCATACCTGAGCCCAGCCATCATGATGCAGCCTTGAATGCTTGTGCATGTCAATCATCACTGCATGGCACTTGATACAGAGTAGCACTTATTAAACCCAAAGATGAAAGGAGACGTAATGCGCCGGCTTCTAAGGGTTTACCGGCGATGAAGGCGGCGAGGAGCGACTTGTGGAAATCGTGAAGAGGCGGAATGGTGAAAGATAGAGTGATCCCAGTGAGGCGAGGAGTAATCCTTAAATCCTACCCTGGGAAGTAGAATCAAGTAGATAAGACTGGGGTTTCCAGTCGCAAAGTATCTAGCTTATATACATGAGGAAGTCGTGCACGGACCATGCTGTGCGTATGCTATCATCCAATGGTAAAATAGAATGAGAAGTCATATGATGTGAGGATCGCGTATCTTGAGTCAAATTGTCTTTGTCAATGGGAAAGGGAGATAAGGAGTTGCCTGGCCAATGGCGAAAGAAGAGCAGAAGATAAGTAATCGGCCAATCGGCAAGTGCCAGAGTGGTCACGTGTGTCAGATCACATGACAGAAGGAAGTTTATACTGACATAGGAGCGTACCAAAAGTGGAATGTCACATGATTGTGTGAATGAGTCACGTGACTCGAAATACATGTTGGGACTCGTCTTCTAGGACTGAGTCTAGTGAAAGGGTTCGTTAAAGTGGAAAAGTTCAATAAAGAATGATGAAATCATAACAGCACTCCTGTGCAGTACATATGCTTCTGTTGTATGTGTGGCTATAAATTGCAAGTTGAATCCGACTTTTGACTCCTTGAGTCAACCTGCTCACATTGTCATGGTAATGTCCAGGGAATGTGCTAGTGACACTAAACTTGTCCAATGGTTATTCATAGCACCATCCAATGCATTCGCTGTCGCTTTTTGATCTGGCTAGTGTTGCCATGGCTGACGAGCCACACTGCCAAAATCGTGAGAGCCGAGCTGATTTTGGCAGTGTGGCTTGTCAGCCGTGGCAACACTAGATCTGGCTCAAGGGAATCCCTTCCTTTTTTCTACCTTCCCCTCTGCCATCATTGTTGTCGAGCAAGTGTTTCGCGTCAGCACTGAACTTGAAGGTTTGTCATCCACCCTCTTTTCTCATTATGTATCGCTACCAATAAATGATTATTTTCCTGCTATGCTGCCAGTCATCCTCCTTATTCTGTCTCTTGCCACTGTCTGAGGCTTGCACTGCGAATCTCACTTCTTGGATCTGTGTTGGTTCGGGCCCAGATTTCATACTGTCACCCTTCTCTGTTTGTCCCTTTGTCTTGATCAGTTATTGTTTTTTGGCATTGGGCCCTCAATCTAACAATTCTGCATGCCTACGACTGTGTCTATCATTATCTATGTACCAATCTGATGCATATTAATAATCATGTCCACCCTTTTGTGTGACAGTTACTTGTAACAGGTTGCCTGAAATCCATCACCTTGCTTAAGTCCCCTTGGCTCAGCACAATGCCACATCATTCAGTCAGACTACAGTTAGAACAAGAAATTGAGAAATTCATATCAGCAACTTGAAGATGCCCAGTCATATGAAGTCTGAAGCCAGACCAACTCGCCTTAGTGACTTTTCCCCTTCCTCTGACTTACACATTCAGGCTGACACACATCCTTTTAGAACCTAAACACAAGCTCTACCAATGTGCCCAAATCCAACCACCCTCCAAGAATAAGAGTAATGGTGAGCAGAGCTTGTGGGATACAAGCTTCAACACTCAGTGCCTCCAGTGTTAGGGCATGGGAAATCATTCTCTGAAGAGCAATATGATGTGAAATTGGGCAAGTGCTACTATTTCAGCTATGAAACTTGCATCTAATACCCACTCTAGCATACATTTTCTCACTCATCTCTGATCTACCACTTGACACTGTTCAAGTTCATAGCTTCACAGACAACTTTAGCACAGGCAACTAACCTTCATACAACAGTTGATCAAGCCAGTCACACCCTACCTATTTGAGTACCTTTTGGATGGACTTCCCAGAGAAAGTCCACAATCAACTGTAAAGCAAGCCATTTCAAAACTAATATTAACCTTGTATTGACTTTTTTTATAGGTTTATATATCTCAAAGACTCAGAGAGGTTGTTGATAATGAATCCGTTGCAGACACATGAAGGATTCTTGCAATTGCTCTCCAGCATAGTGATCAGCAACTTCCTTGGTGACTTTGGTCATGACTGGCACTCATTTAATCTTACAGTTGGCTCAAACTCAGGGCTCATATATCTCACAGGCAAGCAGCAAACCAGGATCCCCGACTTCCAGCTTTGATTTCAAACAATATCAACAACACTTTACAATCCAAATGGATTGGAGAAATTTGTTTTACAGTTTCCCCTTCCAATGCCTGCAAACAACTTAAACAGATTGTTGCCTGTCATCCAGAAGTTGATTTAATTTTCATCATCGTCATCGAGGAATGGCCAAAATGGGCATCTCCAGGTAGCAAAGATCCAACCATACAAGGATTATGTTCTCAACCACTCCTCTCAGCTAAGGAGTTCATGGCAGACACAGAGAACATGTTTGGTTCTGTCATGAAGGGGGGGTTCAAATGGGTCTCTATCCAACAGATCAGTGTCAAAGTCTATCTTTGTTCTTCTCCTGATTCCCTCATGATTGGAAATCCTGGCCAAGATGATCATTCAGCAATCAGGGTATGTTCATTTTATGATATTGAGTGGCCATCGGGCTCTAACATATGTGCAGACCCTTTTCCTTGTCGTTGACATAAGTGACATCGACTTTTTATTCCTTGATGCTTCCAACCATCTCAGAGCATCTGTTGTCTCCCAGATGGAAACATGCCACATGCCTTCCAATGATGTTCAGAAGGTCCAGCAATCGACAGCCCAACTTGTCATTCCCTGGGATCTTGTGCTCATGTCTTACAGAACATCGCTGGTGACTGCTGCTTATCACCGATACCATAAGTGGTACTCATCGAACAAACAGAGACGCAACAGAAATGGTCCTGCTTCTTCCAAGAAGCAAAGGAGCACTCGCAGGAGCCCAGCTTCGATCCCTCAAAACTCCCAACAAGTGGTGTTGAATAGTGGTGCCTTACTGCCCTCTCCTCACCCTTGAGCTGTGGACGTTCACAGTAACCCATCCTCAGTGACATCTACAGCTAAGGACAAGTAAGCCTTGTGGAAATTGAGGGTTTATGCTCAGGGTAGAGGACTATATTCTCATACTATCTTCATGTTGTATTATGTACCTCATTGTCACTCATGTTGTGCTGTTTGAATCAATGATCTTTTGTCTCAGACTCTTTCATCGACAGTAGTGGCACATGTCACTATCCATCAGCATCTCTGTTATTTGCCAACACCAATGTGTCATACTTGTTGCTTCATATCAATTTGGCTCTGAGATCAGTGACTGTACACTTTACTCTTTACAGGTGAGTATGCCTCTTTTTTTACCGAACTCATGTCCACTACCCACTTCTGACCTCATCTGCCAACAATGTTGCAATCACTTAGCAGTTTCACCCTAATCCACTATGACCTCTTCAATCAAGTGAGCACTACTTAGCAAGGTAAGTATGACTAGGGTTAACATTCTGCTCAATGGGCCATTGAACCTACCCATCTTCGTGATTTGATGGCAGCCCTGCTGCACATGGTGTGTGCCCCAACAACTTGGACCCGAGATTTGAATATCGACCTTTAAGAAAGAGTAGAAAAGGTGAGTCGCATTCAAGACTTGACAGCCTCACTCTCTACTCATTTGTCATCTTGACTGTTCAGCACCTTGTCACTCTAATGGTATGAAAATCCCAAGCTGGTCTGATGGGTTCTAACTCTGTTCCTACATCTTCCAAGTCAGCTCCTAAATGAGGCGGCCGTGCCAAGAAGGAATTGTCTTGTGCACACAATCATGCTGCCTGTTCCACGCCCACCTCCATCATACAAGAGGAAGAAGAAATAGACATTGACAGAGAGTTAGCCAGGCAAGGATTGGGTTTGGGGAGTGATGAACCTGAGAGGCCTCTGATCTCGGGCAACTCACAGACTTGAGTGCACGACCCCTTTGTAGACCCTTCTCATACCACCTCCATGAAGTCCGTAAGCACCACTGATGTCCAGTACTTTTTCGAACAGACAGAAGAGTCTTCAACTTGCAAACTTTGCAGGTACTTTCTTCTCTTTCTCATTGAAGGATCACACTAGAATCAAGCTGACAGGGAAGTCCACAATGCCGATGTGCTTTCCTGGGAGAAAGAGTATACTACAAAATGTACGTATGTTTACGCAGCTAAATCTGGAACCTCGACACTCCATGGCCATATTGACCGTTGGCACCTCCATGAGTACTTAGAGCTTGTGGAAGCTTGCAACTGGCCAATCTGGGTCGATAGTGCTAAGAGAGCTCAGAACTTTGGTTACACAGTCCCTGAAATGCAACAGGCAATGGGTGAACACAGTACCCTCGAAGGGTTGTGTGCATGAACGTCAGGTGGGAGTGAGAATCTGGAGGGCTGAGGTTCATTACCTGCTTTCTCCAAGGAGGAGTTTCACAAACGTCTTATCTCATTTATCGTGACCAATGACCAGGTGCATTTATTTCTGTTTTGCAAGACCTGGCTCAACCCATCTAGTCTATTAGTATTGTCAAACACAAAGAATTTCAGGAGCTTCTCCTCCTCCTATGAGAAAGCCTCCATGATAGCGACATTCCTCACTGAACAAACCTATGTAACAAGGTCATTGAGGCATGGAAACAGTATTTTGTGGTGCTTACAAAGGACTTAGGGGTGCAAATGGATTCATATTCATCTCAGATTGCTGTACTAACATATATTACAGAGCACACTTGGTCATATCTCATTTACTGCCGATGCTTGGTCAGCAGGTAACAATGCAGGCTTCCTTGCCCTCACAGCCCACTGGATCACTGAAGATTCCAATCAATGTCTGGAATTATGATCTGCATTGATTGGTTTCATGAGGTTGAAAGGCAAACACGATGGCAAGCTCATAGCTCAAATGATATTGGCCCTTCTTGACCATGTTGGGGCGACAACAAAGGTTTGTATTCTCGTCGCAGCCTGTACATCGACTGAATGTTGTGAAAAGGTTGGGCACTTTACAATGGATAATGCTAGTAACAATGAAACATGTATGCAGCATCTAGAAACTTTGCTGTGATCTTGGGACGTTGAATTTGACACACGTGACTGCCAGATCCAGTGCTTCCCCCATGTCATCAATACCTGCATAAAGCACATCCTTGATAACTTCATGCACACTGAACCTTGGGAGATCTTGCAAGCATGGTCGGATGACATGTTTCCAAATAGAGCTGACTGTGTACAATATATTACTGCCATCAAGAATAATCCTATCAAGATAGGCTGTTTGATTGTCACTGCAATCTGCTCATCCAGATTATGCCACAATGACTTCCTTGACACCATCAAGTTGGGGAACTCAAAGAATTGGTTCCAACCTCCAGGTGCCCCTATCAACAGGGTGCCTGAACACAAACTGAGGCATGACACCGAGATGAGGTGGGACTCTACATACTGTATGAGATGATCAACTGTCTCATTGAGCTACGCTTGGTAAGCCATAGTGATACTTCATATCTAATGTGCTGATGTAGTGTAGGCTATTGATTATTTCCTCAGTCTACCAAATCACCATGATCTTGAAGTGTATAAGTTATTGGAGCACGAATGGACAGTTCTTCAAGACTACTGCAAGATCCTCCATGTAAGTATCTCATGTCTGTGTTTGAATGTCCATGTACTGTTTCCATTGCAGATTCCACATGTCATTCAAAATCGTGTATTGAATGAGAAACTACCCTGCTTGGAGTATCTGTTCCATTTTTTGAGCTGTTTATGACTGGGTGGGAGGAGCTTCAAAGTTGTCACCCTCACCTCAAGTCTTGGCTCGATATTGGCCTCAAGTGGGCTACTAAGTACTACAATCAAATGGATGATACTACTGCCTATATTATCGTGATGTGTATGTTTCTGATTCATAGTGGTACAACTTGAAAGGCTAACTGTCTGAAGTCATTGAACCCTCCATTCACATGAGTTGGATCAAAGACCACTGGGATGAAGGGTATATCAATAAAGCCAAAAGTGTCATTTTGGATTTGGTAAGTGCCAAACTTTTCTCAGAATCTAACCTCAGCTGCTTAATTTAGATGTGCTGGTACGACTCACAATCCCCTCAGAGGCTTGGGACAAGTGAACATGGTCAGACATGTCTCCTTGAAGACTTTGATGCTATCACAGCACGATTACACATCAGGGACATGGGCAGCCACAAGAATTCCCATGGGGTTGTCTCTAGCATTCAGGAAGAGTATCATTCCTACACTAATAGTGGTTTGATGGAGCAAGGGGAAGACCCACTCAAATTCTGGGATGTACGAGCTGTGTTTTGCTATAGTTCTCAGAAATCACTATTAACAACTACGATAGGCGAATTGGAAGGCATATCCAATCCTTTTCACAATCGCTATGGACCATCTTCCTATCCAGGCATTGGCTGTCCCATGTAGTGAATGGCAGGGGTTGGGGTAACCCACATGGGTATTGGGTGTGGGTGCCTCTCGGGTGTGGGTGTGGGTACCTACGTGTCACACCCATGACCCGACCCAAACCCGTTGACTGGGTCTGCCCAAAACAGATGTACAAAGATGGTCTAATGAACAACTATATAGTACGCATCAACCAAGGTTTTACCCCCAAATCTGGACATCAACTCTCGACAAAAATAGCTTGCTTCTCAGGCTTCTGTCACTGCAGCACTATGTCCGAGCCCACTCAACCATCAAAACGCCAAGTCAAGCTAACCGAAAAGGCACTGCGCTGAGCTCAATCCGGTGTTTGGAGGTGAGCTAGGTCGAACCCGGTGCTTTCTGCACGTCGTGAATCTTATCGCCAAATCAATGATTCGGGTGTTTGACATGAAGAAAAAAGAAATGGATGGAATGTTAGAAAGTGGAGTGGGAACGTCAGATGATGGAGATCAGACGGACCTCGATGACTTTGATGAAGATCTTGAGGCAGCGGACGGATTGAATGATGGATTGAATGATGAGGGTGAAGAAGATGCAGACAATGATGCGGGTTGGTGCGATGAGGCTGTATTGTTGGGTGGCGACGAAAGGAGAAAGCTGCACAAGAGTGTAGCACCGGTGAAGTTAGTGCTGGCAAAGGTACACATGGCATCACATACGCACCTGTGTCCTTACTGACCCCTTCAGATCCGAAAACTTGCATTCAAAATTATCCACTCGACAACGGTACTCTTGCCGGCCTGGAAGCAAATCATGCAAGACTTGAAGCAGCCAGTAACACTCTTACCGTGTGATGTGGCGACACGTTGGAACTCGACGTTCGATATGCTTGATTATGTGATCTTGCATCGCGAGGCAGTTGACTGTATAACCCAGAGATGAGACTTGAGGAAGTTTGAGCTTGGGGACATGGAGTGGGATGTACTGATCAAGTTGTGCGATGTGTTGAAGGTGCGTCCTGACTCGAATGAACGTGGCATTATGTAATACCATGCATACTGGATTGATAGTGTCCGAAGATGTCCTCAAAACTGCAACTTTGCTGGACATTGTAGGTGGTGAGGAGGAGCTGGATCTGAAGTGGGATGCACTGAGTGGTGTGTAGAATTGATGGTGCGGGCCTAGTCACATTTAC
>JBBPMU010000421.1:0-23757 GCA_038090475.1 Wakefieldia striispora | reverse complement strand
ATCGATAGGTGCAGAAACCGGTGTTTTGAACTGCAGCGGGAAAATGTCTCTGCTTCGTCGTGTCCGATGTCCCCCCTCACGGGGGAAGGTGCCACCGCGTCCACAGCTGTCACGGTAAACAAATCGCATGCCAAGCGTAAGCGGCACGTTCAGCGGAGAGAGGCCAATCCTGAAGCTGCTGTTCGTGAGCGTGTAGGCGCCATGGTCAGACCAAAATGATAGATCAAGTTAGCTACGTTCGACGGGGACGAAAATTGGACGACGAGGCTGCTGCTCGAGAGCTTGCGGAAGCCACTTCCAGAGAAACAGCAGTCAGGAGCTCTATCGTGACGTTCAGCGTGGGGCTCGACGTTTCCAAACGATAACAGGGCTTCGAGACATGCACCATACGTCTCGTAGACCTTCCGATGTCAAAGAGGGGAACGTTCATGCTGTGCCCATGAATCAGGGTATAGACGAGGATAATCTTCACTTGATACTCAAGGAGTCGGATTGTGGACCAGATGCACATATTGTCACAGACATCACTAGCGGTCGGACAATCGCATCGTGTCTCGATGGCACCGAATTCCGAGACGAGCCTTTAGTCGTCGACATGTCTGTAGCCGACTCCCTCGACGGCATGGATGCTGCGGCTAGTCAAGGATCCGATGTCTTGGCCATATCCTGGTGTGCCCCTTGCGCACTCTATGTTGCAGAGCATGTCAACAATGCTACAGCGAAAGCCAAGGCTTAGGAACTCGATCGTCTCATCTATTCCGGCCGTCGCATCAAAGCCGAGAGGAACTGTCATCCCCCCGGTTACTCCACACGAAATTTGCGACTCAATGCGATCAAAGTCGACAAACTTCCCCCCGACGTCACAGACGAGGATATCGTTAGGCTCATCAGATCACTATCAGCTGAACGACTACATATCAAACGGATCCTTACTGGCGCGTGGCCCGTCGAGCAGGTTGCGAGGCTGGTCCTGAATGACATCGAGCAAGCTGTCCCGGAAGGATTCCTGGGATTTGGTGATTCTCCTATTTCCGGCCCACACGGGATCGTATCCGCACGTGCATACTTTTCATCGTGGGATGAGGCCCACGCCGCATACACGTGTCTCTTAGGTCACGGCCAACAGCCTATCTGGCACCAACTTCCGGGTCCTATGCACTTCTCGCTCGACATCCCGAACGAACAGTACAAGGCTCAAACGGCCCAGTGGGATCCTCTCGTAGAGTCCACCAAAGACCAGAAAGCGTGCGTGCTCCACGTGGGCAAGCCTGGCAACGTCATTCGCATTCAACTCTCTGGATCGGTTAAAGAAGCAACAGGCGCGATGAAAGTACGGGTCGAGAATCTGGCTGGGGGAGAAAAGGTGGACGGATGGCACCGATTACTGGGCATTCGCGGGAACCCGTTCGCGTCCCGTGTCTACTCAGAGACAGGTACCTCTCCTTTTACCTCGGAGACGACGCACAGTCCCGCGTTCCCTTCGCGATTCCCACCCTACAGCACTTCGTTCCCTCGGCAGTCTTCAATCGGCTTCTTCGAAGCCGCGTTCGACGCGTTCCTTGCAAAACACCACGCGTTCAAACACTGCAAGACCTTGGACTCCACTCAAATCGACCGCGCCCCTGAGGCAGAGGTGACGTCTCAGACGCTGCACTGTCCGTCTTATTTCGCCCCCGTGTGTAACGCGTGCGACGACGACGCCCATGACGGCCTTATCTGCGACCAGAGCAGGGAAGCCCGACACCCGTCGGAGGAAGCGGGCGCGGATGCCTGCCAGATCACGTCGCAAGACGGACGGGGTCAACCACTGGCAGTGCAGCATGCCGATCGAGACGACGTGAGGGGTGCAACCACGTGACGTGCAGGCGCGGCGTCCCGTGTCTGGTTTTGCAGTGCTGCACGACGCTGACCTAGGGTGGGCGAGGTGTGGCGGGCACGCTTGTTGGCGGTGCTTGGGCGTGTACGCCGATATGACGGTTTACCGCCACATAAACGAGGCCCATGGGGCCATCTACGACGACGTTCCGAACGCCCCGCAGGGCGTGGAACGAAACTACGTGGAGGGGGGATACCGGCATTGACAATGAAATGTCGAGCAACAGCAGAGAGCTTACACGGGGCAGTACTGGGAGGCGCAACGGCAGAGGCAGCTGGCGGAAGAACAAGACCGTCAGCGAGCAATGGAGCAATATCGGCGGCAGCACGCTGGGGAGCAAGAGGGACGTCTCTCAGAACAGCGTCGGAAACAAGAGGGGACGGCAGAGTATCGTCGGCGAGTGGAGGAGTGGGAGGGACAAGTTGCGGCGCAGCGTCGCCAGCAAGTCGAGGAGACAGCGTCAACCTGCCAGCGAGGAACAAGCGCACCGTCGTGCGGAGCGGGAGAGACGTGTCAGAAACCGGCGCTTGGAAGCAAGGGCCACACCAGGAAATCCACCGGGTCGTGGCGAAGGCAACCGTACGTTTTCTCAACTATTCCCCGTCGCTCGCGTACAGTGCGTCTTGCTACAAATCTCAATGCTATTTTGCTGTGCCGATATTTCTTCATACACCCCTCTTTGTGAGTTCAAAGAGTTGATCTGGGTTCTGGATGTCCCCGCCTCGAATGCCGCAGTGTCGATTCAGAGAGCAAGGTGCTCAGTCGTGACGGTAAATGACTATATATTAGATGTACTGTACCTAAAGAGGATGAGTAAGGTGCTATGGTAGTGACAGTCAGTATCAGTCTGAATATGTGTAAACACGATATGCATACCTCAGTCGTGACGGTAAACGACTGAGGCTACGGTAAGTGCGCGTAAACTATCGTAAATAGTAAATTAGGATTATAGCTGCTGACCAAATATATATTGTGGTCTTAACCCAAACTTTCAAACGCAGTCAGATCTTCATCAAGTGCCAACCATTAGAGTTGGGCTGCTGCAGCTCGTACATGCTTATGTGCTTGCGATTACTAAAGGACTACACGCCAACGTTTGGCACGCGATATTACTCGAGTACCCATGCACCACCCAGGCCACACAAAAAACGGCAAAACACCGAATAACCGACGTCGTGGCCGCCCGACCATGTGTTCCAGGGCCGACCAAACGACTCGGACAAGATAAATAATCCATATACATACTACGCTAAAAGATTCGACGAGCCAACAAACCGACGTCCTCCCCTAATGCACATCATGTCCGTGTGATGAAAAAAAAAAAAAAGAGAGAGAGATGAGAAAAGCGTCGGATTAATACGAAAATATCATAAGCCACGGGTTGAGCACGACCTGCAGGCCAAGTCAGCGTCGGAACGCACGCACACACACACGACGGACGAAAACGTGGGACGCACCGGGAAGAGGATATGACACCCGACGACGATCCTAAATCACAACGTCAACAACACCGACGAATCTCGACGATCCGAACCACGTACGCGAGGGGAAGCTCTACCGCCCAGTCGTACGCATCGACCTGCCATCCGACCGGGACGATGTTGAACGTACTACTCAACACGATCATCCCAGCGACCGTCATCAGCGACAGGACGAGCGCGATGCGGAATCGGCGCCAGATCTTGGGCACTTCGAGGAAGAAGTTCGAACGCTCGACTTCTTTCTTCGTGGCGCCCCAGGTGATGTTGTACGAAAAGAGGTGGGCGAGGAGGGCTTGCGAGAGGTGGATACTGAGGCCGCCAAAGAAGAAGAAGCTGTGATGTGGTCAGCACAACAAGCGAGAGTAGACCAAAAGGACGCACAAGAACGGTACCCATTTCAGGTTCTCGGCCAGAGAGGATAGCAAGCTCCGTTGTCCGAGGCGGTATTCGAGTAGGGTGAAACCTAAGTTTCCGAGTCCGGGGAAGACGACCGTACATGCTAGCCAGACCTCGAAACTATGAAGGAAGAAACCATCGACTTGGAATTGGAACCCAAGGAGCAGATAGTTGAGGAGTGACAAAATGGCAGCTGCTGCAATCCCGTCTAGTCAATCGCAAAAAAAAGCGTAAGAACGAGTACAAGAAGGCTGTCATGAAAGACCCACAGTACGAGAACATGTCTACAACCCAACTCAGTCAGTGGAACGAAGGGAAGGTGCCAGAGACTTACAGGCCATCATCGCAAACTTGTAGTGAACAGGCGCGCCGGACCAGACAAAGATCCGAAGCTGTTTCGCAATCGGGCCTTTCTTCCACCACTCGATCAGCGGATTGAAGATTAGTTCGTTGCAGCCTAGCACACCACGTTCAGTGCCACGAATGCCGTTCGATGCATGGGAGCACTTACCATACGAGTACTTTTGCCAGCGATTGAGCTCATCGTCAACAGTCAAGGATACACCCTCCTTGAAACCACCATTGGAGTAAGTCGCCCAACGAATGCTGTAACCCCTGAGCTATTGAAACCTGCTTTCAGACGACCAGTAGTTGTGATATTTATAAAGGTGCTCACCTGAAGACGCAACGCCATGTCGAAGTCTTCCGAGACGTTTGATTCTGACCAAAACTTGTTCTTCCCATCCGCAGGGTCGACGAAAGCGGCGTCTTGGATCGCAGACCAACGCAAGAAAGCATTGTGTCCAACGAATGGTGCTACCTCCCCGTTTGCACAACCGATGGAGATACATTTGTTGATCCGACGCGTAAAGTGTGCAATCCCGTTTTCAAAGTAGTGGTGAGCAACCTGCATGACGTCTTTGTGGAAATCGATATCAATATCTCCGTTCATATGAGCGGACACGAGGGAGGCTGGCCTCACCTGATTCGTGTTGAATAATGGCAACATCTGGACACTCTGCAAGCTCCCGAGCGGCGTCACGCAAACAGTCCTACGTCCCCCGCATTAGCGAGTCAGAAAAACCCGGTGCAGAAAGTACTGACCTCTGGCACAATAGTATCCGAATCCACAATAAGGATGATCTCGCCGATGCGCAACGACTTTCCATTCGATGCCCATGGACGCCACTTCCGCCCACTTTCCTCATAAGTTTCCTCGACAGCCATCTCGAGCGCTTTGTCTTCGAGTGGCACGCTCTCGTCATCCCACAGTTCACCCCGTTCCACAGCCTCTTCGAGCGCCTTCAGATGTTTCTCCAGTTTCATGCTGAGCGCCAACCCGTAATTCATGTTGGACGCCTTCTTGAAACGTCCGGCACGTTTGAAACCGTCAGGAGAGCTGTCGTGCTTTGGACGTGCGACCCAGCCGATGTTGTGGTTGGCATAGAATGCGATTCGTTCTTGACGTTGCTCCTCGCCGATGATCTGCATGCCATCTTCGTGGACGAAAATGGACGACGTGCCTCCTTGTCGAGCGTAAGTTTGCATCGCCTTTTTCAGTGAAGCCACAGACGGCGCGCTATCAGGTCAGGCAGTGCGTTGGTTGGGTATATGTATAGAGTGCTTTCTAGACGTACATGGTCTCCGTCAAGCTTTCTTTGAACACCGGAAGCTCGATGGTAATGTGAGGTAAGGCAGCATCCACCTCTTTGTTTGGCTTGGGGCGCACGGCAGAGTAGAACTTGGAGTTTTCATAGAATTGCGCCACAGGTCCGATCCTATAGATGAGCTTAGCAAGCGATCAACGTAAATAGCGATGACGACATACACCAAGGAAAGGTTTCCAATCAGTTGAAGGGAAAAGAACTGATCATCGAACGCCGCTCAGCGCGACATTTTTTTAAGGTCACATTTGAACGACCCACCAATGCAACCGAGAATAGGAATGGCGCCGTGACAAGCAGGGCGAACCGGACATAGTTATCATCCAAAATCCATTCTGCAACCAAGACCGAGGTTCCACTCCCGATGAAGACTGAACAAGCAGGGCAAAAAAAATGAGTCAAATAAAAGGGGAAGACGAGGAAGAAGAGCCTTACAAATCGACAGGGCGACGGCAAACCCACAATAAAAGGGAGCGTAGAGTCGGATTGGGCGGGCCTCCGCCTTCCCAGAGCCATCCTTCTCGGGATCGGATGTTTGAGGTTCGACTGGTTTCTGTGTCAACCTCCAGTTCCAGCGCCAAGTAGATTTTGGTTTCGGCACTGGTTTTCCGACCGGCCTAGCCTCTTCCGTAACAGCAGCTTTCTCGATGGCAGTACTATCCGCGAGATTAATATTTGAAGTAATGGCTGAGGGTATTGCCGAAACATCCGCAGAAGAGGTCGCTGTTGAACGCACGGTGAGGTGGCGGTGGCGCCACACAAGCTTGATCATCTTTTCTTCCAGCTCCTGGAAAAGTGGGATGATGTTGTCGAAACTGTCGGCCCACACAACCAAAACACGCTCTTCCCGCTGTAATTCATTTGACAAGGTGGGTTGGCTATGTGCAAATGAAAACGCGGGAAGATATTCTTACGATAAATGCCCCACATTGCTCCTTCTCAGCGCGGGGCAACTCAACCATCGTGTCGAGCACTTGAATTTTCGTATCCGAGTCGATATACATGGACCGTTCGTTGGGTAAACTGTCGGAAAAGTTCAAGTCCTCGTCTCAGCAAACACGTCGTCGCATGAAAAAAAGGTAGGCTTGCATTGTCGCAAACGCCGCATGCACAGCAGCGCTACGGACCTTGACCGCCACGACAGGATTGAGCAGCCTAATTGCGGCTTCAAACGGGAGTAACAACTCATTGTCGTATGGAAAGACCCTGAATTGGCCCGTTTCAGTGCGAATGCAGACGCCCGTCGCAATGCGTTCTTCCGCGGGCCGGAACCATGCTTCTCCCTGTGTCTGTTTGCGAATATATAAGCCAAGACAGATAAAAAGTGAGTACAGTGGAGGACGAACCTGCTGATATACATGGTGAAGGAGGGCGTCGTAGGGATCATAATCCATGGCGGCGATGGCGAAGGTGAGGAAGGAGAATCAAGAGAAGTGATTTTGTATAAGAACGTGCGGAACTGGCGGCGGGTTTGAAAGGCCGAGGTATTCTTGTGTTCAACAAGCCTATCAAGAAATATTTGCGGCCAAACGGTCCGTCTCTCAGATCAACGGAGAAATCAGTGGCGGAAATGGGTGTGCTCCGGGGGGTGGGACGAGGTACGACATGGTTTAGCCTGGGACCGAGTGCATATTGTTGTGCGATGGCACTCGTTATGGTATCTGCTTCGATCTGCTTCCTTTTGCAGTGCCGGAAGGTAAGACCACCTCCAACGTGTTGTGTGTACAGAAGACACACGAAAAAGGCACAAGGGGAAAATCGGAACACCCTCTGGTTCACATACCAAGCCAGTGTGATGGAAAGAACACGTTGCTTATCGGACCGGCGAGCATCGCAAATGGTCCCATACGAGGACCTACAAGAGAGATCTGGACAGGAGACTGTAGTTTGTGCAGAGATGTCGCACTTTGGTGTCCGCCTTGATCGCAAAGACGCCTAGAGGCATGCTGCACATCACACGTCAGGTTTGGGGAACCGAACGATGTCTGAGTCGCCGCAAGGTGATGGGTGGCAAGATCAACTTATGCTCTTGGCGATTCTGGTTGGTTACACTGACATCAAGGACTAGGTACGAAACGGGAGAACGGTTAGTCTGCACCATGGACGTACAGTGGGAAGAAGGAAGAGGAGGCGATGGACGGTGACGCGTTGATGATGAACCGCCGAGTACCTGAAAGCCTCGACCTTCGTTTCTTCAATATTTCTTTTTTTTTTTTTTTCCCTGGGAAAACATATCTTATCGCCCGCCGAAGATATTTCAAATCGTTTTATTTGACTCTCTCGGTTCGGGATCTCCCGCGCTATCACTGGCCGTTGAGTGGTGATGTCACACATTTCAATCACTTCTAGACCATCAACGAAAATATCACACAATCCAAGTAAGCTACCCCGGTCACCTCCCTAGCCGTTCCGGTTCTCGCCCCCTTTTTACGCAGCACTCCCATGCCACCAACACCCGTGCCAGGTGCAAGGCCAGATTTGGACCACATCCCTAGTGCCGACTAGTAGCGTAATCAAATGTTTGTTCCACTCGCGCGGCCCGTCACTGCAATGCCCTGAATATATCGCAATCGTCGGCACCGCCATCGTATTTGTCAATCGTCCTTTTGCCGTCTCCGAGACGTGGACCTGATCCAAACGTGAGGTAGGGTGGAATCGTCTTCTCAATATCCGAACCTGCACCGATACCTTGCCTGATCCTCGCCGTGTGAACGCGATCCCCCTCAGAGACACCGTTGCTCGGTAATCGATGGCCGATGATTCGCATTCAGTCCGCTAGTTTCCCTGATTCTGAATTTCTGATTGTGTGAACGCGACCTCCCTTTGCCAATGAGAAGCACTGCGGTTAGAAGCACCATCGATGTATCCGACACGTTCATAGACTGGTGTCTAATCGTCTACTTACCCTGGCTATTCTCGAGAAGTGCACCCGAAAAGCATAGCGGACATCAAGAACGAAAAAAAATGACGGTGGGAGGTGCGGAGCTAAGCTGGATGCGACGACAATGTAATTGGAATAACTGATCCTCATAGACCCACGAGACATCGTGCGTGCGGCGGGCTATCCACATCGGCGTAACCTATTGTCAGAAACTTTTCAATGGTTCGGAGCTGGGCTACCTGCGTCATCTAAAAGGATTGAAGTTTGATCTGTTGAATAAATAGTTTTGAAACACGCGTGAATACAAAGTACTGGATTCCTCCGCCATGAACGAGGCTGAGGGAAGACTTGCCACTGGCGGGGCCCCTGGATACTTCTTCCTCGAGTTTGAGAGACGATCCAGCATGGCACCCAGTCACTAAGTAACGCAGCGAGTCCCCCGAGACCACTCGGACCGATCGTTGATAACACGACGTCGTTATCGGTATCGTCAGTTTATTGCCTTTTTATGCGTTACAAGGCAACAATTATAGTACATCCAGGAAACAGATACTATGTGTGCGAATTTCGCGCGGACGGCTATCGTGATCTCGTCTCCCATACTATCCGATTAAAAGCTGGGCCGTGATCGTTACTGGCACCGTTGCGCCGTCACAGATTTCCAAGACTACTCATTGTGTTCCACCATTGTACAGCACTTCAACGTGACGGCTCAGTCAAGATACTAGTATGAACTGTTTCGATAAACCATCGATGCCTTATACAGTTGACGTGTTTAAAATGTCAGCTGACATCCCGAACGAGTCAACTGTGTAAAGCATCGAGCCTGGTCAACAACTTGGACAGTGAGGGCGGTAAACAAAACACCGTCCCATCAGTAGCCACCAGGTCCTCTATGATCCAGATGTCCTTGTCTGTCAAATCAGGTAAATACTGATGACATTCGGACTCTCGACGTTATTTGATCTCTTTTCGGAGTCGGAGGGCTCTGAAAGACTTACTATGATAGTCACCAAGTTAGGTGGATAAAACGATGTACCTACGCTTACGTAGTCTGTGGCTGTAGGTACTACAGGGGCGTCCACCAACCCTGATCTTGCCCGGGCACACGCTCGACGACTTGGACATGTCCCGAGACAGCCAAAGTATGCTATTCAAAGACCTGCCCCCGAGCCAACTGACCGCGCGTGCTGTCGCAGGACACCCGCCGCCGCAAAATCGCCGGGTTGAGGACTCGAAAAAAAAAATTGTCGGGTTTACTTCACAACACACGCGCACCAGCCACCGACCCTCTCTGACACCTCATCGCGTCGCACTGGTACATGTTTCCTGACGGTGTCTTTGGACTGGCTCAGGCGTTGTGCGGAAGGAAAAAGTGGCATCGAGTACTACGTACGGTGTGAGACGAGGGAGGAACTTCTATGCTCACCGGACCGGGTGTGCTTACGCGCCTAGGGCGGCCCTGTGATGGAAACAAGCTGGTGAGGTGAACGAAACGAGACGGTGTGTGCAATGACGGCACGAGAAAAAGAAAGGCATGCCGTCGAACTCCGCTCGTCCGGACTTCGGCGTGGCTGAACGATGCCCTACTACCGCGGATCGTCAAACTGTTTCGACCCCGCAACTTGAATGCTTTCTGTCTGGACATCTTGCTCCGAGCCTTCTGTCCCTCACTGCCATTCATCTCATCACAAGGTAAAGGTGTGTGGAGCTGATCGTGTAGACTAGCTCGGCTTTGACCTCACCGTGCGTCACGATCCGACTCGGAGTCGTGAGGAGCCCATGGCGACGCTGGAGGAGCTTGAGAGCAAAACGCCGGGTTGACACTTTCCGTGGGTTACTGTATCTGTCCATACATTTGCAACATCGACTCCCGCGACAGTCTACATGCCAAAAATCCGCCATTCGCGTCCGCATTACATTCTCGAGTGATAAATTACTTAGATCGCTATATACAATGTCCAAGGAAGGAAAACATGCACGACACGTCCAATGCGATCAATACGAGAATATCATCAACCACGGGTTGAGCACAATCTACGCCAATGCGTTAGCCTCGCTCGCACACACCAAGAACACACTCACAGGGAATATGATATGACACCCCGCCACCAACCCCAACGGGAAAATCACCGCCCAATCCGATCCTGGGACCTGCCACCCCCCGACGAAATCCATACTGAACACCACCATGGCCGCGAAACACGCCAGCGAGATCGCGAATGCGAACCAGAACCGCTTCAGTATCCGTGGGACTTCGATGAAGAAGTTGGACCGCTCGACCTCTTTCTTAGTCGCGCCCCAGGTGATGTTGTAAGAAAACATGTGCGCGAGGAGCGCCACGGTCAGGTGGATGCTGAGACCGCCAAAGAAGAAGAAGCTGTACGCGGGGTCAGTCTCTCGACGGCGTAAATGATTTGTGTAACGTACAAGAACGGAATCCACGTCGCCGTCTCGATCACCGAATTAATCAGGTTGCTGTGACCAAGTCTGTACTCGAGCATGATGTAGCCCAGGTTGCCAGACCCAGGGAACACGGCGAGGATCGCCAGAAACACCTCAAAGCTGTGGAGGTAGTACCCATCTGTCTGGATGCCGAACCCGAGAAGAAAGTAATTTAGAATAGATAACGCTGCTGATGCGGCAATACCATCTAGATGGGGGGAGAAACATTAAACATCTTTTTACGCTGTACGGGCAATCAACGCCGCTCACAATAAGAGAACATGTCTATTAAACCAAGCGTTAGATCAGAGAACCATCACGAGTCGTGAGGCCACGTACACGACATCATACTCAGTTTGTAATGCACCGGCGCATCCGACCAAACAAAGATGCGCAATTGCTTGTTGATCGGACCCAATCGCCACCAGCTGACCAGCGGGTTGAATATCAATTCACTGCACCCTGCCAAATCACCATCAGAACGGAGAAGAGTGTGGAATGCAACCGAACCGTACCATACGAATATTTTTGCCATCTGTTCAACTCATCATCCACCGTCAGGGATACGCCCTCTTTGAATCCGCCCTCGGAATATGTCGCCCATCGGATCGTATAACGTTTCAGCTATTCATTGTTCGTTTAGCCGTTCACGTGCCTCGTTCCCAAAAACGTACCTGAAGCCGCAGCGCCATGTCAAAGTCCTCGGACACGTTCGACTCTGACCAGATCTTCTTTTGGCCATCCGCAGGATCGATAAACGCGGCGTCTTGCAACGCAGACCACCGTAGAAACGCATTGTGACCCACGAATGGCGCGACTTCGCCGTTGGCACAACCTAACGAGATACACTTGTTGATGCGGCGCGTAAAATGCGTGATGCCGTTCTCAAAGTAGTGGTGCGCGACTTGCATGACATCTGTGTGAAGCAAAACCGCTGAGCATGGGACAGGCGCGGAAATGGCCTCCTAATGACGCACCTGACTCGTGCTGGATAATCGCCACCTCGGGACTCTCGGCCAGCTCCCGCGCCGCATCCCGTAAACAGTCCTCAGGAACGACCGTGTCCGCATCCACCAACAAAATAATCTCTCCGATCCGGATCGACCGACCGTTGGACGCCCACGGCTTCCACTTTCCGTCCGTTTCCGTAAACGCCTCCTCGCATGCCATATGCAATGCACGATCCTCGAGTGGCGTGTCATCCGGGCCGTCCAGCTCGCCACGTTCCTCGGCTTCCTGGAGTACTTTGAGATGTTTCTCCAGTTTGAGACTCAGCAGGAGGCCGTAATTGAGGTTGGACGCTTTCTTGAAGCGTCCGGCGCGTTTGAACCCGTCGGGGGACGAGTCGTGCTTGGGACGTGCGACCCAGCCGATGTTGTGGTCGGCATAGAACGCGATGCGCGCTTCGCGTTCCTTTTCGGGGATCAACTGAAGACCGTCGTCGTGGATGAAGATGGCGGAGGAACCCCCTTGTCGAGCATAGGTCTGCATCGCCTTCTTGAGATGAAACACGGAAGGTGCGCTGTAATGAAGGGTGGTCAGCGGCAATGGATCGGCGGTATGGTGGAAATTAGTACGGACATGGTTTGCTCCAAGCTTTCTTTGTAGACCGGCATCTGGAGCGTAATATGCGGAAGATTGGCGTCGACCGCCCGGTTGGGTTCAGGTTTCGTCGCAGAGTAATAGCGTGAGTTGTCATAGTATTGAGATACAGGACCGAGGCTGTAATGTGTCGAATCAGAACGCATGCTGGCGTACAGAACATTCTCCACTCACATCATGCCGAGATTTGTGATGATTTGATTACAAAAGAACTGAAAGAACTGAGATGAGCACACGTCCAAGCGCGTAACACTCACGATGGAAATACAGAACGTAAACGGTGCCGTCACGAG
Source organism: Wakefieldia striispora (assembly GCA_038090475.1). Lineage (NCBI taxonomy): Eukaryota > Fungi > Basidiomycota > Agaricomycetes > Agaricales > Hymenogastraceae > Wakefieldia > Wakefieldia striispora. The sequence continues at coordinate 11,119 of JBBPMU010000421.1, read as the reverse complement.
CAGCGCGAATCGCATCCAGTTTCCATCCTGGATCGACTCTTCCAGGAGCATCGTCACACCAGCACCAATGAAAACTAGGGTCCCGTCAGCCGAGTCCACCACCAAACCAGCCCATCCGATACTCACAAATGGCCAACGCACACCCGAATCCATTGTAAACCGGCGCAATGAGCCTCGTCTGACGTTTCTTCGGTGTTGCCAACTCCAAATCCTTTTCGTGTTCCGACCGCGTCGAGCGCCAGCTAAAAAACTTCCAGAGCGACTTGCCAGACCCGTTTCGCTCCGGCACTTTGTCTCGCACAGAAATGGGCGCGTGTGGCTCTTCTCTTTCTTTTTCGGCGAGGTTGTCGTCCGAGGGATTCGAAGAAGACAGCTCCGATGGAGGAACTGAGACAGTGACTCGCGCCCGCCAAACAAGTTTGATCAACCTGGCTTCAAAGTCTCGGCATAGCGGAATAATCCCATCTAGATCGTCCGACCAAAGTACGAGCACACGCTCGTCCCGCTGCGAGACGAGATGAAATGAGATTCTGTCACACGTAACAAGAAGAGGCACGGAGATAGGCTTACAAGAAACGCGCCACATTGTTCTTTTTCGGCGCTTGGCAATTCAGCAATCGATTCGAGGATTTGGATGCGCGTATTGTGATCGACATAGATGGCAGTCGCATCGTCGGACCTACGGACGGGTCACAAAACCAACGTGTCAGCCCCGTAAAACAAACCACAAGCAAACGCCGGTGGACGTACACAGTTGCCAATGCCGCATGGACTGCAGCACTGCGGACCTTGACGGCGACGACAGGGTTCAACGTGCGAATCGCCGCCTCGAACGGCGCCAGGTATGGGTTCTCGTATGGGAAGACCCGAAAGTGGCCCGGCTCGACCCGTATACAGACCCCTGCAGGAATGTTCTCTTCCGAGGGCTTGAACCAAGCATCTCCCTGAGTCTGTAGTATAATGAGTTCCAGCAAGACGAGCTTAGACGATCGAAACACGCACACGCTTGAAGATGTGGTGTAGCAGGGCATCGTATGCGTCGTAGTCCATAGCCATGCTGGGAATGACTAGTACACGCAGGCTATGGGACGCGTGGTCTGGGAAGGTTGGGGCGAAGGGAAACTCGTTGATCCGAGAAGATATAAGTAACCGCATGTGCACAGGGCAAAGAAACAGTCGCCAACATAATTCGGAAAGAAGGCACACCCAAACGACCCCGGTTGCGCCAGGTTGTGTGATAACCAAAATTCCGAAAAGGGCGAAACCCGCGAGAAAAGGGAAGGAAATAGTGGTGGCACGCGAAAGGTCGGCGAATTCGGAATGGCTCACGACCCGAATGCGATGTTGGGCTTCTGACGTTAATTTCAATCATTGGATAGGTATGATGGGAGAGATGTTAACTTCGATAGGAATGCACCCCTTGCCATACATGAGGGAAGAAGACGGTTTAGATGAAAAATGGACGAATTCCGGTATTGATGACCACGCTGAGTATCACATACGTGATCAGATCCACATTTCGAGGATGCGAAGTAACTGCTCTGATCAAGGGGATAGGCATGCGTGAGAATGGATCTGAGTGAACGGATGGCGGGATAACCGGAAAGAGCCAGAGTAGCCCGGGTTAGTAAACACGCTCCAATCAAAGTGTCTGATCAGCGGGTATTTTAGGATCACCTTGTTCATCGGACGTTGTTGTGCACAGGACGAGACAAACCCATACGGCGGCCAGCAATATCCACTCCATTCCAGATAAGGCGAGATGACGATCAAGTTGGGGCTACCAGACTCCCGCACCATACATACTTGTTTGGTACGACAGGCTAGTGCACTTCGCCATTTTTGTGTATTTCCTGGAAGCGGGCAACCGTACAAGGTCCATATGTTCCATGGACCGCTGTCGAGGGTCCTCCGCGAGCGCGCTTCGCCGTGGGAGGAGACGGTCCGAGGAGTTTAGTCGACCATCACTCATCAATGGACAAACCTTTACGAAGCGGACTGAGCGCGAAGCTGTGAAATCCAGCACCTGAAACGAAAAACAGCAACAAAAAAAACAAGCAAAGAAGGGGAGAGGAATTCGGCTGTGTCGGGTGACGTTGTAGTGAGAACTTAGAAGTGTGTGAGTGACTAGTTAGCATCTCGACATCGGAACGTCATGGTGCCGTTGGTGCGATCCGATGTCCCACTTTGTCGGAGGGATGCCAGTTCGAGGATACTTTCAGGTTTTGGAGTCATTGCGAGCTGACTTGAGAAGTTGCCAGCAATGGATAGCACCACCTTCGAGTGCGCCACCGTGGGGCTCGCAACGCAGCTCACTTGCAACTCCCCGCATTCAATGCACCCTCGATGCCACCCCCGTCGTCGAACCGCCTCAAAAGTCTCAGAACAGACGCGATCACCGGGACCCCACTTGGACGATTTTCGGGGTTTATCCCGCCAATCAGATGTGGCCAAGGTGGACACGTTCTTTCGAGTTCCTGGCCATCGTACATAGCAAGGTGGCGTTTTTCACTACCTCCTGATGGCCACCATCTTGGATCACGACGACGGCGAAATACACGCGAAATGGAAGTCTGGCCGAAACCGTAGGAAAATGAAGGCAAGGCGGCGAATCTCCCTCCCCAGCCCCCGTTCATCAAGACGCATCACTGGTATTAGCCGAGGATCATGCTACACGCTCACCGCCTCCGATACGACCCCATTCTCTTTGTCCCAATTGTCCTTTTCCCCATCCAGAGAGCCACTCTTGACGAATTGCGAGAAGGGAGACACTAATCCTGACGGATATTATCGGACAGCATGAAAAAGGCATACCTTGCATCGAGGGCACATCTAAACGATAAGTGTGCCATACACTTCTGATTCAAGTAGTCTCTCACCCAACATCAGGAAGTAATTTCCATAGCCCAGTCCTTGTCCTCCCTCAGCAGAGAGGACCCAAAAAGGACAGCATTATCTTAGATATCGGTGTTGATCCTCGGGAGGAAACTGCCTATGCCCGAGTGCACGCGAGATAACTGTATCTTAATCTCGGGGAATTTCGAGTCCATACACCTCCATGGCATACCGCATGAGGAGACTCTTCTTCCCTGGTTTTTGGATCTCTGTTGTGAGACGAAACCCTAATATGCAAACAAGGGATCAAATCGATTCGTCAAATCCTCCTTGGACCAATCGGTGCGCGGTCATCGATCCCGAGCTCACTCTGCTCTTGCGAGGAAATACCTGAACGGTACTCAGCCAATGACGATGCTTTCTTTCGCGCTGATACCTCCAAGGATACGTGCACAGATCGATAGGACGACGGAAATCCTATCGGGATCCTCGCAAGGTTGCTCCTTTGTTTTCTACGTTCTCTTCGTGATTCTCCAAGCGAGTGACATGGCGAGGATGGTTGATTGGACGCTGGTCTGACTCGCGATAACCATCTGGATGTACCATTCGTCCGTACTTGTGGCGACGCCACCGCGTCTCGAAATCATGCGAGCATCACACCGTGAACAAGTTGGCACATTGCCAAAAATTGATGCGAGATACAAGGGATGATTTCTTCCATTCTAACACTGCATGCAGAATATGACGCGTATTGCTCGATTTCGCGGGACCTGAAGCGGACACGTTCGCAAACGTGAGGCGACCAACGGATGAGGTCGTGATGATCGTGCTATAGTCAGACCAAAAGAGGATATGCACAAGAGGTCGCCCATATAGCAAAGCGAATACCGACCGAAAGTGGACCGGTTGAAACGGCGCGACAGCGACGCAGATCCATTGAGACGGTGATATTGCTGGGAACATTATCGGTGGTACACTTACTCCGCATAAATGACCATTGTACAAAGATAACGCGGAACTCGGGCCACCAAGCGCTCGGTGAAAGGTACATAGGTACCATATGCCAGCTTACAGCATCTGCCCTGGAGAGACAAGACACGATGCATCAAAGAGAGGGACCGCGTGAATGGATTAGGGCGTCAACATGCTGAACCGGTCAGGCAGACGACCGAGGTTGATTGTGGCTGGGATGGCAAGAAATACGTTAGCGTTTGGTGATGCCACCCCTATGTGGTTTATGTGCGCCAGTGGATGGGCGGCGGTGTGAACGTGGGGATGTCGTTATCGCAGAGATGATCATGATGGGATTGCGTAGCTTGACGATGGGAGAAGTTCATACCCTGTACCTCGGCGCGAGTAGAATGTTTGCCTGGGAGAGTCTACGCAACGCTAAAGTGATACTACGGCATGACAACACACGTGCATTATCGTGGGGGGAGGTAAATCACACTAGTACTACTACACTGGCTATGCGTGTTAGGGCCAGTGGTGATCGACGATTCATTTCTCCCGAGGGTGAGATTTTTCTACATGTACTGGACTGGAACGAGGTACGGAGCGATGCCATGATGGTGTGGCACACGGATGGACGTTGGGAAATGGATGATCCATGTGGGTATAAAGGGGGGTGTCTTTCCGATGAACAAGGAGAAGGAATAACCCGATTAATGCCCGTTGGATCTCAGATTCACGATCTAAGAGTCGAAAGTGCAAATCGGCGTTTTCGTTCCGTGGAATCCTATTTTGGAAATCGAAACCCCCCTAGTAACTTTCATTGATCCTACTCTTATACGCCATGCAGTTTCAAGTTAGATGTACTCTCGTTAGCCATGTCCACTTCCAACTCTCCATTCTTCATAGGCGACGAACGTCGAGCACAGTCGACCGATTCTCGTCCCTCTACTGCTGGTACCAACTCTAATCCATTCTCTTCTCCCCCCAGCGGTAGTAGTAGAAACGATGTTTCAAGTCGCACATCTAATGCAGAGATAGACACACAACCACGCCATGGCAGCATCTCCATCGCCTTGCCTGCGGACATACCCCGCACGTCCTCCTACTATGGCGGTCGTTCCAGTGGCTTTCCGAGCCGTAACTCCTCTGGCCTCCGCATCCGTGAGAGCCTCGCACCACCCCCATCGCGTCCCCTCACCGCACACTCCACCCTGCCATCCCTCTTAACCCAGAGAAAGTCGACTCGCATGCGCTCCACCCTTCTCGAGGACCCCAGCACCATCGACAAGCCATGGGTCAAAACGAAGGACCCCTATCAACGGATTTCGTACTTTCTCACTTATGGCGTTGCCTTCCTAGGGATCGTCGCCTCTGCCATTCGTTGCTACTTCGGGTACAAGAGCGTGCCCATGCTCAGCGGCAACCTCTGCATGGTCCTCGACGAAGAGTTTGACACGGACACAGACACCGTCTTTGGCTCAAGCGGAAACTGGTTCCGTGAGATCGAGCTCGGTGGCTTTGGGCAAGTATAGCTGTCTCGGCTCCGCTCTCTCACCCACAAGCTCATCGTTTCGTCCCGTAGTAATGGCGAGTTTGAGATGACGACGTCCTCAACGAACAATTCTTACGTCCAGAACGGGTATCTTTATATCACCCCAACCTTAACTTCCGACGTCATCGGCATGAACAGCGTCTTGGATGGTTACACGTATAATCTCACAGACTGTACTTACAACGCCACAAACCCCTCTGCGTTGCCGGGTGGCAGCAACAGCAACTCTTCTTCTCAGGCTGATCTCAACGCGTACTACCAAGCTTGCGGTGCCGTCAGCAACGTCACCAGTGGTGCCGTTATCCCTCCCGTTCGGAGTGCGCGCATCAGTACCCGAAACAGCGCTAGCATCCGTTACGGTAAAGTAGAAGTCAAGGCAAAGCTTCCGAGAGGCGACTGGGTACGTCTGCATCTACGCTCCATGACCACCTTCTCATCTTCTCGCAGCTCTGGCCCGCCATCTGGATGCTTCCCGTCAACAATACTTACGGCCCCTGGCCACAAAGCGGTGAAATCGACATCATGGAATCTCGCGGAAATGCCCGTTCATACCCCAACCAGTCAGCTCGATTGCCTGTTCCTGTTGCGTTCGCTAATGGAAATGACAGAGGAATTGACTATGTCCGCGGCTCGCTCAATTGGGGTCCCTTGCCGTTCCTGAATGCCTATTACAAAACCTTTGGCTGGTGGACGCAACGACGGACCGACTATGGAGAAGCCTTCCACACCTACTCGCTCGAATGGGACTCTGAATTCTTGTGCGTCCTCTTCTTCCGCCTCTATCGGTGCTGACCTCGAGCCATTTCCAGGCGCATGTACGTCGACTCGAGGCTCAATTACATGCTCCAGTTGTCTTTCAACGAACCCTTCTTCACCCGCGGCGACTTTCCGACCGTCGTCGAAAACGGGACGACACCAATCGTGCTCACGAATCCGTGGATAAACGGAACGAACGCGACCCCATTTGACCAACGTGGGTTCCTCTTCTCCGGCTATATGTGTGTGCCGAATCGGTTTCTGATCCGAACGCTTGCCTTCCAGCGTTTTATTTGATTTTGGATCTCGCCGTCGGGGGTACGAGCGGGTGGTTCCCGGATAACGTCGGCAATAAGCCGTGGCTGGACGGTTCCAACACCGCCATGCGCGCGTTTGCCAATGCCCAGGATCAGTGGTATCCCACGTGGGGATCCGACGGGGAGAGCGCGTCCTTTATGATGTACGTCCGTTTTCCCCCAAAAAGGGGGGGTATGATATTGACCCGTTTCTCAGCGACTCTGTCAAAATGTGGCAGCTTTGTTGATACGAACTCGGGGGAAACGGGGTATCTTGTTTGAAATTAGCACGAACGGACTGAGGCGGGATAATTTAGCAACGGATCCCTTGTTTGGAATAATATGCTATTTGGTATTGGTATCGATAGTAGGCACCCTATGAGGGGATACGCCCTGGAAACGTCGACTACCTATATGTATTGGTTCCGGCGCCGCCTCGCGTGACTGACTGACTGACGCCACAAAGGACGACGCGGCGACCAATGAGAAGCAAGCGGGGAAAGGTTTGACGAACCCTCGAACTTGCAATCTGGAGGGGAAGGGGCGGCGCTGTGTATCGCGCACGTGGACTCTGTAAATGATATACATTGATACATGTGCACAACCTCCCAAGGCGGAATCACGTCTCCCGATTTCGGACGTCACTAATCCCACGACGGAATAGAAAGCAAACCCGATAGCGGTGTTGATCGCAGGCGCTACGTTGTGTGCATCGGTCGTCATCTGCGACTCGACTTGGTTCTATCACAGCGTTCACGCGCACGGGTCAATGGATGTACCAGCGTCATCAAGGGTGAGACCAAATATGCGAGGGGGAGACACGCGAGAGAAAAAGCCGTATAGCACCCATCTCCCCTGGGCTTTGGATGGCGTATGTACGACGCATCCGCCTTTCGCTGGTTTCCAAGACATACTGGGTCATATTGTGGCCACGGGCGAATGGATATGCCAACACCATCACGCCCATTGTTCGGCCACCTCAGATCGAGGCTGGGCAATGTATCGAGCGGATGGCCAAGCAAAAACCGCCATCCCCGCTGTGTCTGTTCCGCTTGCATATCAAACCCCGGATCTATCTAGGTACTCCAGTATGGGATACTTCGTCCGTCCCCTTCAGCACAGCATCGACCGTTGCTGTGTCGCCTTCCATTGGTGAAATTACAATAGGATATCACCGCCAGGATATTGCGATATAGAAAACGTTGACGGGAGGCTTGCTCAGATCACTGCACTGGTTTAAAACGAGGGCTATCGTGTGTGCACGGACGCATCCGAGTCGAAAGCAGCTTCGGGGGCAAGAAATGAAACCGGCATCAAGGGGGCCACACGGTGCATAGCGTTGGGCTCATCAGAGAACGTCGAGGAATCTGGGGCAAGACGAACACGAGGCAGACCGTTACGCATCACGAGTCACGATGTCAAGTTCGGAGCATTCTCGACGCTCGACGCGCAATGTCTTGAGAAAACGAACCATTGGGATGTATCAGAACGAGCACGAGCCTTGGTGTTCGAAGATCAGATGAACTGGGGGTTGAGGGAAAGCGCGCGATACCATGCATAGTTGTATTTCCCAGAGGGGGAAACGCTCGTATCCATCCCGCGCGGACAGGCATATGTAACCCTTCTTCCTTGATTTCTGGACTGCGGACGTCCTCTTCCCTCTTCCTTTCGTCGGTTACTATGAGATGAACCATTACGGTGACCAATTGAGTGACCTGAAACAGTCTGAGGCCCCCAAGATCGCGACACCACCTCAACCGCGCCCATCTCTCTCGGAGTATGCGGGGCATCCTTCGTGGTGTATCAACCTAATTTGAACGACATTTCATGACACGGTAGTTGCAAGCAATGCCGGAATTTGCAATATATTGATTCAAATGCATGACTGCTTCCATTACTCCTATCCTCATATACTCCTGAGAGTTGTCGAGTTCGATTTCTCCGTAAGATGAATAATTTATGCCTAACGTCGAAGTGGTCGGATTGTGGCTTGCCGGACGTGGGCTGTTCCAAGAGTCTGAAACACACGTTCAACGAAGGCATCCCTGCTTCTCCAAATGTTCCGAACCCGTACCGAGTCTGACCACCCTGACGATGATGATTAGTTAATTGTCGTATGGAGGGAACATGGAAGTTGGTGGCGTGGTGTGTTCGAATTCCGACGCCCATGATTGAACTCACCCAGCACTCCGTCACTATCCTTGGGATATCTCAATGATCATGGATCCAATTCACGAGAATGCAGTGGGGCGGTGGGGATAGCATTAGTTTTTTTTTTTTCGAAACCCTTATTTTGTGTCCGGTAAGGCGCGCGCCTCATGCTGGACGATTACATGCGCCGTGCGAGAGAGGTCGGGCGGAAGACGAGATCTGTCAGGTTGCGTGGGTGGGCAGGAAGACACACTTTGTGAAGCTGACCGGTGACGGGGCTTGCGCGCCTAGGGCCTCAAATGGAAGAGGGAGTTAGAAGATGCACTGGGAGGTGAGTGCAAGCCAGCGTGACAGTCACGCTAGCCGAGCACGGAATGGAGAGGATCGTCATTGTTGGAGATGAGGACGTAGGACTGCCGGTATCGTATAAGAGGGAGACCTTCCTCGTACTGTACTCCACTAGTTCCCCTTCTTTTACTCCAGTGATTCGTCGGGACTCTTCTAAGCTCTTATGTGACGAATTGTCACAACGGGCCCGAGGTTTGAATCGGAAGCCGGAAAATCCCACCCTCCGGGATTTTCTGGGGCGGCGACTAACATCGTCGCTGTGAACGGGCACTCCAAGCTTGCAGAGGCGCTCCAACTTGCCGCTGGAAATTATATTTCAGTCCTTTGCATTCCCAGAACACCATGGCATGGCGTGTTCACTTCGTTATTACCATCGTTTTCGAGTCCTCTGAATCTATTTCTCGACTGTGACAGTCCCACCGCTCCTACTCTACTTCTTCCAGCCTCAAGTATCACTCTGCTATGATGCATGCCATCACCCGAGTCACTCAAGCGTCACTATATCTCAGACTCACTGACTCCAGCTCATGCTTGTGATGACGTTGATGTGCTGAATGTCAAGTGCGCTGCACGTTGCAAATGGGGAGGCCATTATGTTCCCTCCCTAAAGTCAGACGGTGTTGAAGGACCCCGTGACGCTATGTAAGCCGTTCGACATTCCACCTATGGACCAGCCTACAAGCCACCATCCTTGACATACATCCCTCAGTCGCCTAGTTTAGTTTGGAGGTGAGTCTGTGAAGCTCTTCATTGTGTCGTTAGCACACCAGTTCAAGAGCGAATTGTCATTTGGGAAAATCTTAGATCCCTTCAGCTGCTGTCAGCCACACCGGTCCGACTTCGAAGACTTCTGAGTCGGACCAGTGAGGCTGACAATGTTTACCAATATTTTATTTTCAGCCGCTGGTCGGGGAGAAGGTCACGTCGGTTTACCTACAATTCAAGTCACCTTGATCTCCCCAGCAGTGTGGATAGGAACCATATCATCGCAATGGACAACGCGAGAGGGAAAGGATACATGGCGGTGAGTGACAAGCACATAAAGTAAACAAAACTGTGCTCCTGATCTTTTGTCGTTTCTGCCACTGCGAGTAGCGTTTTCCGGGGGCTGACCCTCTCGCGCTCAAACCGGTGTGTCGCTAGCAGCGATCTACTTACCACACTAATACCAGAACCGTGGTTTGAATGTGTAGGTTCATAGTACACTATATGCTACCCAGAGTTCGCAAACGAAAGCCTCCATGGCACCCTTAATCAACGCGACTATCGAGTTACGGTCAATTGTTGAACCACAGTCATTCATTAAAGCACTCTTCCCGGATGATGCTATATTTCTTGAGACACCAGGTGAAGCGGTATGTTCACGTTTGTATGCCCGTTATTATCCTAAAGCTGATAAGAATGAAAACAGCTCACTGTGGATGGTTTCGTTGATTTCGTCAAAGACGAGCAACGCCTCTCCTCAGAGGGATTGTCTGTCCTCACTAAAGTTCCCCATAAAGAGGTCGACGTCGCAAAATTTCTCAATTCACTTAGTCAAACAGCACTTTTCTACTCAGCGTCAGGAATGTCATCAGGCGGTCGGAAATGGTCATCTGCAACCCACGTGAAGCCAGTCCCAGGACAGGATGCAACCCGTCGCCCTGACATCATATGCCTCGACTCCGATTTGGTTGACGCAAGGACGATCAGGACTGTTATCGAGCTGAAGTCGGGAAATTCGGAGAGCAAGCAAAAGATACACCAACTTTGTGCCGAGCGAGCGGCAGATGTGTTTCGAGTGCAAGGCGATCGATTTTTCGTCATTGTCTGCACGTTACACCAAGAAAACTTATATGTTTCATTGTTCGACCGCGGCGGGTCCATTATCTCCGACTCGCTTACCTTCACTACCGCAGACGGGTGGAACTCGTTCGTTCGACTCGTCCTTGGGCTCACTTTTGCTCCACTTCCCTTCCTCGGATATGATTCCTGTATCTCTGGACCAAGGCGGGGATTCCTCTCGTCGCACAATCCCGATCCGGGACGGGCGATACTCTCACTAACGGTTTTCATTACTGATTCTATGCATGGTCGTGGAACGGTAGTATGGCTTGCAGGGATTGAGGATCTGACAAAGATCGATGAAACCATTCGAAAACACCTCAATATTGACAAGGAATCCGTTAATATCGTCATCAAGAACAGCTGGGTCGATGTCGAGACAACCATAACAGAAGGCACCGTT
>JBBPMU010000420.1:0-23973 GCA_038090475.1 Wakefieldia striispora | reverse complement strand
CCAGTATCTCCAGCTTCTCCCAGATCACCACAGTATTTCCCAGTCTGTCACAATTCTGGCAATTTCTGGGCCACCCTGTAGGGTCTGGAGCCTTAACTATAGGGAAAGGTTGTTTTGCTGATGTTGCTGTTCGTAACTGTTGGTTGAACAGTTGCGCAAACTCCCCTTCGGTCATAGCTCAAAATCAAGCCAAGCGAACCTTAGCGAGGCATTCCGGCAATGTTCCTCGCCTGAGTGCTCATTTCTTTTCGAGCGCTCGGAAAGCGTGGCTGCTAATCTAAGAGTTGGAGCTGCATAAGCGAGCACAGTCTCTACCTTTTGGGTGTGCCGATTTGGTTAGGTCAGGCTAGTAGCCCTGCGTATCCATTTTTGCCAACCCATTGTCTAATCGCGTTGTAGGCTAGCAGTCCGCGGGATCTAGACCGGCTTCAACGGTTGCCGTCACTGCTAGCTTCTGCTCTTCATCAGGAGGACCGGGCTATAACATTACCAGTTGACGGACGGCTGAGCATGTCCTCCTCCAATCACAGGCCTCAAAATCGATCAAGCGAAGAATTACGGGAAGGTACCCACACCACGCTTTCTAAATGGGGACCAATCCTCGTCTTTCCACTCGGCTAGGGTATGCTGATGCTTCTTTCCAGCTCGTTCCCATCCCGACCGATCCGGTTGCCGGCTTCAAGATGGAAGTTACCATCCCTTTCCTTCCCTGCTCTCCGCTTTACGGCATCTGCCTTGCTTCAATTGACCTGCACTGCAAGCGAGAAAGTGCTATCACTGCTCCTTAGCATTCAGACGATTCGGGGCTGGATCACCTGATGGGCCTACCCACTAAATAAGGAGCCAGTCGCAGTTTGACCCCGCAGGCACACTTCCCGGAATTATTCGGATCGTCTCATCTACTCTGACATGTCCTTTTCATGTCCTGCTTGTCGACAAAAATATCGAACTTCCGGCGCCCTCAAGACTCACCGGTATAGCCGCCACTCCGACATTCCTCCCATTACTATCGGTGACAGAGACTACCTCGTCCAAAGGCAGGATGGAGTGCTGCACTGCCCCGTCGATCAGTGCAAGAATTCCTACACAAGTAGGGAAAGTTTCACGAAGCATGTCAAGGACGCGCACGGCGGGACCATGGAGGCAATGCCATCTTCATCCAGGCTGGCTTCATCCCAATTCACCACCCAGAGCCAGCCCGAGAACAAGGGATTTTTTACGTTGTTCCGGGTCCCCAAGGCTTCGTCGCTCACAACACCCCGTGCCCCATCTGAGGACAGAGGTCCTCTTCAACTACTGGCATAGGATGGTGAGAACATCTTGGTGATAGGATAGATGGATTCTAATCGGTATTGCAGATGCGGGGATGGATGAGTCAGTTGCAAGCTGTTCGGCGCTCACCCAGGTGGAAGGTGAGCGCGACTCACGCTTTTCGGAATCGTCATGGAGCTTTGCGCTAAGACATCATCTCTAGAGCGATCGCTCCCAGGCATTCTTAATGCTTCCTGCGGCGGCGCTGAGCCTATCTCGGAGCAGTCGGGTGCAGGTGAGAAAACTTGATAGCTTGTGGAAAGACTACTGAAAGACAACGTGGTTTACTGGTCCAGCGATTCAATGGCCCGAGTTAGAAGAGCGGTCTGCTGAAGTTGAGGAGAGCCTAAGGGACAAGGGTAAGCTTTCCAAGCGAGCATTTGCCTTGTTGGAGTACTGACCAACACTCCTGAGAAGGGAAGCGGGAGGTTGCTAACTTCCCTTCCAAAAAGAACAGCACGGCGCAGGACCAGCGACCTGCTGAGCGTGCGCGCGCTAAGGGAATGGCGGCCTTGTCCGAAGAACTACCGGACGCAAGGGAGTTCGCTGCTCAGGTCTCTGACTCGGTCGCTGATGCAGTCATGAACAAGCTGGCCGCTACCGGCCTGACTACAGAAAACATCAAGAAGCTTGAAAACTTGGAGGTAGCCAGCATCTTGGATGCAGTCTTCAGCAAGCTGGCAGATGCTGGGCTGACGGAAGCCAGTATTAAGAAGCTTGCGGCCTTGGGGCGAACACCATCCTTTGCTGCAGGTGAAGGTTCGCAGCCAGTTAGAACGCCACTTCCTTTGAGCCGGGATGTGAACAGCTTAGAGTTTTTACCTTCATTCTTTTCCGAGGATCCGTATGACTCTTCCACGTGGGCCGCCAGGAACACCCGACGCGGTTCATTTTCCAGCTCCCAAGAGGTCGCTTCCTCAGGGGGAAGGTCACCATACTTTGCTGCAGGCGGACGCCCGCAGGCAATCAGTGATCCACTTGACTCGTCCGCCGAGGTCACCAAGACTGCTGGACAGGGTCCTGCACCCAGCCTGCAAATGCACGATCGGTCGAAACATGCTGGCTCGCTGTCATGCCCTCCTAAGGAACTTCACCCATTTGACATGCGGCCAGCGGAATTTTCTAAGCAGAAAAAGAGGAGCGCCGAGGAGCTCATGGTCTCACGACCAACGAAGAGGTCGCGGCGTTATGAGGGTGATCGGGAGGCAAGCAGGTTGTCAATGGAGAACGGAAAGGACACCCCAAGCCAGGTGAATCTTGGTGATGGATGGTCCGAATCCGGGAGAGGGACTCAGGTAAATATTACTATTCGCTGAGCCTGCGAACATCGCATGCTTAAATGCCCTTTTAGCTTCCGTGCGGTATGACCCATGCAGTCGCAAGGCAGGTCTATCCAGACTCAGGCTGGCATTCGTCCGTCGCATCGGACTCCGTGACAGCAGCTGCAGATCCTGCAGAGCCTGAGCAAACCGAAAGGCAACGGGGAAGGCAGGTTAGTGCCACACGCAGCAGTGCTTCACCGTGGAATGACGAACAACATGCCGGCAGGTGTCCCGATACTTCTCTGACTCCACGCCACCATCCCTGGCGTGCGCCCAGCCCGCCCTCTCACCTTTGAATGGTTGGCATGGTTCCTTGCCAAGGGCGAGCCAATCCTTGGAGAGAGCAGCCCGTTTGCAGCGCACCCAAGAATTGAACGAGTGGATGCCCAGACTGAAGAGTAAGTGCATTCTCCATTTCGTACGGGAGGAGCAGCTGGTGCCCGACCATTTCCCCTCTTGTCAATACATGCGGGATCAATCTCTTGAGGGTGATTATAAAGCCTTCAAACTGGCTATTAATTTCCCCGTCAAGTTCGAATACTGCTATTCCTGTGCAGCTCCACAAGGGAATAAGAACAGTGGGGAATGCCAGAAGTTTCACAAAAACTTGGCATTTGGTAAATGCGGCTACAACCATATCCTGTTCAGAACTGCGTTCTGCATCTGGCAAAGTCCAAACCTGAGGAACGAGATGGTCAGGGATCTTAGGATTGGAGATTCTATCTCCAGCCAGCAGGATTTTGCAGAGTGGGCGCAGAAAATCGAGGCTGCGGAGGGCAAGTACCACAATTGCTCTGAAGCTTTTCTTTGGTTCTGCAGGCGATTGGAAAGGCGTTGTCCATCATTTTTCGCGTGAGGATCTGCAGGGCGTCTAGTTGTACTCCTCCCAACACTACTCCTACCCCTTTTCCCGATTAGAGAAGATTGTACGTCCATATGGTCATAGAGTCTTGTTTGCATCAGCTTTTAGCAGTCGGGGCTAACTGCTCTCGAAGGACATCCACCGAGTTGCTGTGTTGTCAATCCAATTGGACCTGGGTCCCCTTTGAAATGCTCGTCATGGTAAAACTTTCTCTTATATATAGTATATCTTTGCAGTAAACTTTTGGGTCTGCCGTGGCACTGCGGGGGCATTGGCAGCCCGCAAGTTGAGAATAAGGCGGATTGGTCATTCGAAGGGATCGATCCCTTCGCATGGCGGTGCTGCCCTGGATGGTTGACAAGATGCACGTCACGTGCCTCAAATCGCGAGACACTATTTATGGCATAAAAATTCCCACCCTTTTTTTTTCTCTTCCAACACCATCGCTACCTTGAGAGACTGGAGACTCACTTATTGCTACATTGTCGATGATGTGTAGATTACCTTGATAGATAGAATGGAACATTGTCACCCCTGTGTGTGCACTCATCTGGTCCCACACGATTCGATACTAACAATTTGGTTTTCAATCAGAGATTGCAATCTATCGCAGCCAGGCGAGGCCGCAGTCCCCTTGTTGGCCTACCAGTGTTGCACTGGCTGTGCTGTGTCGATATGCAGTCGTCGGGAGACTGACGAACACCGGCCGCTGTCTGTCCCGGGTTAGTACTGGCGTCCCCGGAAGCACGAGTTTACTTTTTGCGAGTCAGTCCCCCATGTGAGCAACCTTCCTAAGGACCCTATCTTATTGACCCCCTGACCTGAAACACCGTTTGTCCCTGTTTGGCAACCTTCAGCCAGATTCCTTTGCTCCGTTTAACCTAGATGGGCTATGGCCCAGTGATTTAATGTTCGGCGTTTCCTGGTGGCAAGCCGAGGAATCTCTGATCGGGGCTGAATGGGGGAAAGAATTCTGTATAGAAAAAGGTTTGTCACCGGAAACATCGCATTGATCGTGTAATTGCTCAGTGCCGTTCTACTTTCCAGGCTTGGCAGGAATCTTGGCGATTAGCAGCTCAGATCGGGAAGCGGGTTTCTCGATCCAGAGCCAAGGCAGGCGGATGTCGTCACCACCAGTACTTCTCTTTCGGCTGCTCTTTCCATCGCTCGCTCCCGACCAATCCGGCACTACTGGTTGCTTAATCCAAGATGGGCATTCTTTTACGTCTTTTACGCCAGGTTTCTTGCTCGCCGCTTTACGAAATCCGTCTCAGAGTGGAGAGGAGCGTGGGACGACCCTTGGTTTGCAGCAGCTCGACGCCGCGTGCACGTTACAGCTACCCCGAATTCAAATTTGGGGGCTAGGCCTGGCAAAAAGAGGCCGAGAGAGTTGCAGGCGATAACGCAGCACCCTCCCCGCCTTACTCTCACCATGCCGCTTTCTTGTCCTGTTTGTCGACGAGAGTTCCAAACATCCGGTGCCCTCAAGACTCACCGGTATAGTCAGCACTCCGAAATTCCACCCATTAGCGTCGATGGTAGAGAATATCATGTGCAGAGGCAGGACGGGATATTGCACTGCCCTGCCGATCAGTGCAAGAATGCCTACTCAAGTAGAGAAAGTTTTACCAAACATGTCCAGGAGGTACATGGTGGGAGTGTGATGTCAATGCCATCATCATCTCCAGCAAGCTCAACACAACTCGAACCGTCCTTGGGGTGTCCCCGCGCAACCGGCGAGGACTTGGAGTGTTTCTCTGATCAAACAGATGCAGGTGGGAGAACTTCGTGTTCCATTGAAAAAACTACTGAAAGATAATTACTCCCGGGCTTGCTCACCCAGTGATCCAGAGGCGCGGGTTAGAAGACAGACCTGTTGAAGTCGAAGAGAGCGTAGGGGACAAAGGTAAAAAAAAATTGAGCGCGCATTCCTCTGGTCGGGCATTGATAAACAACTTTGAATAGGCAAGCGGAGGGTTGTCAAACTCCTTCCCGAAGAAAATATCGTGATACGCGAGGAGATCCTTGATTGGCTCGGTTTATGCTTGCACGCAAAGCTATTGGTACTCATTTGCGAGCAGTGCAAAGAAGGTGTTTCCTCAGAGGCTGCGCTGGGCCACGTGAGGAATCAGCACAATGTCTCTCCCACTGCAGAAGAAAAAAAGGCATTCAAAATGTTCTGCGATCAGCGAGGAGTTTGTGAACGGCCCGTGCGAGCACCCATTCCCCAGGCAGGCGGCCCCCCTGTAAAAGGAATTGCTGCTCCTGTACCAGGGTACAGTTGCAGGGCAGATCCACTCAATTGCAGATACAGTGTTCGCGATTTCCCAACGTTGCTAAGGCATGCCAGGGTAGAACACGAACAAGGACTGGCGCACAACACAATTCGTGAGGAAACGATGGTCCAAACCATCTTTCAAGGTCTAGGTCGACAGTATTTCGAGGTGGACGTTAACGCGACTGCGGAAAGCAACTTCAACATGCGAGAGTACATGCGCCTCCAATTCCTGCCCTCCGTGAAGGCCAGCTCTGTCCTCACTCCAGGTTCCGACCGGGACTGGCCGCAGCTCCTGAAGTTTACGATGTGGGACGAGTTTCGTGAGGATATTCGGAAGGATCCCGAGCAGAGACACGCTGCCTGGAAGATTAAACAGAAACACTCGCCCGCAGAACATAAGGGAATCTTCACTTCTCTGGATAATGTCGTGAGGGAGCACCACAACCACGCGAAAAAATCTTTGCAGGAAATCCCCCATGCATTTACTGTCGCGAAGGTGTTGTTGAATGGCCTGGGGTTTTCACCCGAGAGGTGAGTGCTTTTTTGCGTGGAAGAGAGCCTGGGCTGATGTTTCCTCGAACGCAGATCAAAGTATTTCTGCTTTCTCGATAACGACAACTACCTTTCCCTTTTTATCCAAATGGTTAGGGCGATGGTACGAAAGGAGCTGGGCGACGAGTTCAACATGCCGTTCGCGTGGACCGAAACTCAGGAGGCTAAGTTGCATTCTCTCATCGAACACTTGACCAAGGACGCGGCAGAGCAGTCCCAGGACAGCAAGATGAAGGCGATTCAGGCATACCAGGCATTTTGCTGGTCGCTCGTATACACCCCAGAATCAAAGAGGTTGGTAGCATGGGACAACCCTATCCGGCGCTGGATCTGGCTGGTGGCCCTGCACCACGACGGGTCTTTCATGGACGCGCCAAATCTGACACCCCTGCTTGCGAAGCTCAAGTATTTCTGCCGGGTTGTGACGTTGTGTGAAGCTCTTTCTTGCAAGGAGCCGACAAGCGAAATGGAAGACGCGCTCGAGTAAGCGAATGGTTGTTGATACTACTGGAATACTATTAACATTGGCGGTTGTCCCAGCCGCGTTGGCCGGTTCCATGACCTCGCACTGAAGTTGGATACTCCTTCGACCTTCACAATGGTGTGGGAGCTTCAACAGGTTGCATCCACCCTGGCGACTGCTCAGGTGAAGGACCCTGATGTTTTTGTTGCCCCCGACCACACGTGGATTTCTATTGGCACAGAGACACTGTATCTTGAACGGCTTCGAAGTGGAATGGCGAAATTAATCAAAGATGCAAAAGCCGCGTTCCTCCATCTCAGCCAAGAAGATACCTGGCCAACCATTCTAGAGTCGCATATCATTGATGATCTGGGCAACACGGACAGAGGCTATTCCTTCCTAGAAGAAGCCCCTTATGCTAATTGCAAACACGCGTTCTTTTTTGGGTCCGTTCAAAAATGGAAACTCGGCTCATTCTTAGAAAATGGCTGCTGGAATTGGGACAAAAGAGCAATCAAGGAGTTCCTCTACCGTTCGGACAAGATGTGGGCTCTTGTTATATATGCTCTTTATGTTGGCACGCAATTGTCCACTCGCGTTGCACAGTTCCTGCAGATCCAGTTGTGCAATGCAGACAGGCCTCGCAATCTAATCTTTCAAGGGAATGAAGGCATGCTCCTGGGTAGATACAGTAAAACGACCAACATGAAGAGGAGGGACAACTGTATTCCTGCATTCTTAGCCGAACCGCTTCGGGACCTCTTGCTGGTGCTGCTGGGTAGCGGGCAGAGGGAGACTCAGGCCATTCTTGCAGGGATTATTTATGGCGACGAATCCCGCTCCTTGTATCGCACGTAAGCAACCCCGCAGCACCGATCTCTTCTTGTCTGACATTCACTCTACCAGCTACCTTTGTGTCGAAAAGGGCAGCAGAATCACACCGGAGGCATTTTACGACACTGTGAAAAGGCGCAATCGAGAGCTTTTTCAATGTGCCTGGGGTGCGAGCGACTTTCGTCAAGGAATGATAACCCTTGGGAGGGAATTCATTTCTCCAGATGAGACGTTTCCTATTTGTGCCGATGATCTCCTTGCCGAAGCTGCTGATCATTCCACCGAAGTGGATCTTGCCCACTACGCGATCGTTCAGGGTGCGCTTCCGCGCCTCTCCAACAGTGCCCTAGTTCAGCATCGTTGGTTGGCAAAACAGTGGTCCAGCTTACTTGGCATGGGACCTCAGAAACCTCCCAGGCCTGCGTATGCCAGGAGAATGACAAGCATGCCAGAGAATGCTTTGGATGTAAGGAAGCCCACTGCCCAAGTCTCAGTTGTAGTTGCTGATGCAGTCGTGAACAAGTTGGCAGACGTGGTCGCTGATGCAGTCATGAGCAAGCTGGCTGACATTGGCCTAACTGCAGAAAGCATCAAGACGTTCAAAAGTTTGGCATCCCAAGTTGGTATTGGAGGCTCCCAGGCGGCCAGTATTGCAGATGCAGTCCTAGTCAAGTTGGTAGATACTGGCCTGGCAGAAGAAAGTATCAGGACACTTGCCTCTTTAAGAGGACGACCGCTACCCTCTGTTGCAGGTGAAGCCTTGCAGGTGGTCAAGACACCTAGTCACTCGGACGACAGTGCCGACAGCTTAGAGATTTCGTCTTCACCCTCTGCTGGGGGTCCATTTGATTCTTCCACCTGGAACACCGAGAGCAACCGCCACTCGCTTTTCAATTTTCAAATGGATCTAGCTCAGCCACGTCACCCTGCAGAAACTACCGCGCCCTCCTGCCAAACTGCCAAACTGCCCACACTGCCACTAGGATCTTATAGGCAACAAAAGAGAGCCAATCGAGAGGGACCCGAGTTCCTCCGACCAACAAAGAAGTCGAGACAAGGCGAGCTGCAGATGGAGAATGGAGAGGATGCCGACTTCCAGGAGAATCTGGGTGATGAACGGTCTGATCTTTGCAGAGAAGTCCAGGTAAATATTCATCTTCGCTACGCCAGCCGATCTAAACATTCCCTAATTAGTTTCCGGATAATGTGGCGCATGCAATCGCAAGGCCAAGTTGTGTAGGCTTAGGGTGGCGTTCGCCCTTTGCACACTCTGTGTTGGCCACTGCGAGCATTGCGACACCCGAGCCGGCCAAAAAGTGGTGGGTGGAGGAGGTTAGTGCAATCCGCAACAGTGTTTCGCGATGGATTGACAAAGGCATGGCAGGATGAGTCCAAATACACCTCTGACTCTCCAGCAGCACCTTCAGCGTGCTTGCAGTCCCCCTTGCTGCTGAATAGCCTGAGTGGTTCCTTGCTAAGGGCGAGGGTATCTAGGCTAGGAAAGCTGGCCCGCTTGCAGCGCACCCAAGAGTTGAACAAGTACATGCCCACGCTGGAGAGCAAGTGTATCTTCCATTTTGTGAGGAAGGAGGAACTTGTGCCTGAACATTACCCCTCATGCCAATACATGCAAGATCAATCCCTGGTCCAGGGGGATTACAAGGCCTTCAGGCTAGCATTCAATTTCTCTGCTAAGTTTGAATACTGCTACTCCTGTGGAGCACCACAGGACTATCAGAGGAATGGGGAGTGCCCGGAGTTCCACACAAACTTGGTGTTTGGGAAATGTGGTTACAACCATGTCCTGTTCAGGACTGCGTTCTGCATCTGGCAAAGTCCAATTTTGAAAGAGGAAATGGTTCGAGATCTTGACATCTCGGTTTCTATCTCTACACAAGAAGACTTTGTGAAGTGGGCACAGGAAATCGAGGCTGCAGAGGGCAAGTACCACAATTGTTCTGAGGCCTTTCTTTGGTTTTGCAGGCGATTGGAAAAGCGCTGCCCATTATTTTTCGTGTGAGATCAGCAAAGTAGCTGTGCTCATCCTATTATTAGTAACTGCTAGGTGTCACAACTTTTTCCTGCCTTTCCTTTTGCTCCCCTCCTTGCTTACATTTGTCAACATGTAGTAAAATCATAAAGGAGACTGTTTGTGTGACTGAAACTCCCAGGGGATGTGACACTGCCCTTCCAGTTCCTTGACTGCAACCTGCACGTCTGAGAGCGTGATTTAGGTAGTGAACAAAGGTTGCCAGTGTGAAGTATGATTTGCTAGCACCTAATATGTGTGGCTCAGGTGTGTTCATCTTATCTACGTCTTTCTTTCCTCAGCGAATTCGCATGTCGCTTTCTCACTTTTTAGACTTCACAGCCACCGAAGGATTATCAAGAGTGCATGAAGTCGAATGAAAGCCATCAGCTGCAGGAAAGGTGTGGTACGTGGCCTGTATCATACAATAGCAAGAGAGTCATAGAAACTTTGAAGGAGTACCTTGTCCTGCTCACCCTCATCATAACCATTCCCACACCCTCGAAAATCGATTCTCAAATGACCACCACCGACACAAACTGGTATCCTCAATCACATCCAAGGTTTCTTACCTGCATAACCCACAGCATCATGTGCATAAGACACCTCAAAACCTCTTAAGAGAACTCACTCTATCCTCCCATATCTCACAGCAGTCTGCTTAGCATCAATGCTCAACATCAGCAAACTGGTCATACTCTGTGCAGATCTATAGAGATATATATAGTCTCACAGGGATTACAGTGAGGTACCTAGTATTCCAGATCTCCACAGACCTGTTAAAGCCCTGTGCACAATTCTACCAAACAACTTTGGACAGTGAACTTGAAGAATTATGCTTGTGTACAGACCACACAAATCTGCAGACATGTTCTCACAGGATTGGAAAGACAGCAAATAGTAACACAGATATTGTATTATTGTACTAGGCTTTACCACTAGTACACCATACCTGAAAACAGAAAGGCACCAGGAACACAAAAACAGAAGTGAAACCTAATAATGGAGTCCAGATCCCAAAGGCTGAACATCCCAGCAAATCAATCAAGGACAGGGAGAAAATCATCTTTGAATGCAATGATATTGCCAGGATCATTAGCAGGCACCCTATGTGAAACAAGACTAAGCTTGTAGTCAAAGGTTGAACCCTAACCTCAAAGGCAAGGTCTTCCCCTGTTGATGTCTGACAGGGGGACTCATTCTGAAAAGTAGATAAAAAAGGTAAAGTGTAGTATAGAGTTACCCAGTAGCCCCTCAGAATATCCTAAGGGGGTCCAGCCTAGAAGAAAAACACCTGGGTGATGTAATTCCAAATAGCTAAGACTGGGGTTTCCAGTCAAAGCACTACCTACTTAAATAGTGTCTGGTGATTGTGCACACAGACCAACAAACAAGTATAGTAATTCTAAATATGGCAAATGCCCTTCAGGTGTAAGACCTGGTAATCTTGATAAGGAAAGAGAAGTCTGAAGAAAATGTATGATGAGTAAAATGGAATGAGTAAACTGCACTGCTCTCTATGGCATGTGCCTTCCAATATGATCATGATCAGGTAACTGTGTAATCATGATGAGTAAGAGGAAAGATAAAGGAAATCACATGTCTGTGGGATGGGATCCCGGATCAAAGTCTGAATGTCTAAATATGTCAAATGGGTATATGATGAGGTCAAAGAAAGTGGCTACTGGGGAGAAGTCTGAAAGGGCCTGATAGCCAATCAGCAAGTGCCACTAAGTGGTCATGTGTGCCAGATCACATGACAGAAGGAAATTATACTGACATAGGAGCATACCAAAAGACAAACATCTTGTAATATGGTGGTCATGTGATAACGAAGTACATGTGGACAGCTTTCTTCAATTGGATTGCTGTAGTAAAAGTGTCTGTTCATAGGAAAAATTAATAAGTGAAGGTCCAAGGTCAGAGTTCAAAATAGGGCTTTATAACACTATGGAAACATGTTAGGACATTTAATCATGATAAATGAGACATACCAGGCAGAACTTGCCCATTCAATTCTCAGTGCCTGTGTCTTTGCAGCATGCTTCAGATTCTCATTGATGGTACATTGCATTGCATAGAACTGTGCATAGATTTTGGAGTAACCTTGATACTCAAACTTATGATCTTCTCTGATACCAGTTGCTGTATACTCATTGATAGCAGCTGTTATGATTCCATCATTCGCTCTCGAACTTTTTACTTAACGAACCACTTTGCTATGCTCAGCCCTTGAAGGCGAGCACCAACATGTATTTCATGTCACGTGACTCATTCACACGATCATGTGATGTTCCTCTTTTGGTACGCTCCTATGTCAGTATAAACTTCATTCTGTCATGTGATCTGACACACATGACCACTCCGGCACTTGCCAATTGGCTGATACCTTATCTTCTGCTCTTCTTATGCCATTGGCCCAGCAATCTCCTTATCCTCCCTTTCCCATTGACTCATAGATGATGACTCAAGATACATCAGCAAAACAACCTTTCCCTATAGTTAAGGCTCCAGACCCTACAGGGTGGCCCAGAAATTGCCAGAATTGTGACAGACTGGGAAATACTGTGTGATCTGGGAGAAGCTGGAGATACTGGAAATTGTTGTAGGACATGATGAAAACTTTTAAAACTTGACCAAATATACCAAATCTGACCAAACATGCAAATCAAACCAAACAAACTAATCCTAATCAAGAATACCAAACCTAACCAAACAAACTACATACTTTCAAGGGTGTGATTTAAGGATAGCTCCTCATCTACTTGGATCCCCCTCACCTCAACATTTCCTTCTCACCTTACCTTGATCTTCTTGTCTCACATTTTGTCTCGGGGGCTCCTCTTGAGCCTACATCCTTGAGTTTGCTCTCTTCCTCGTTTTGTTTGAGTGACACTTTGCTTCAGATCTGACACACATGACCACTTGCAGCATTTGCTGATTGGCCAATAGCTTATCTTCTGCTCTTCTTTTGCTATTGGCTTCTCCTTATCCATTCCCATTGACTCAGAGACACTTACTCAAAGATATGTGATCCTCATATTGTTATGCAGGTGCAGAACAAAGACTTCACTCATGATCCTTTCGTACTTGTAGTGTCGTCGACGACTAGGAGCAGACTATTGGCTATTGCTCATGAGAGAGAAGCCCCAGTGAGTAAACAGAGATGGAAGACTGGAAGGGCTTAGTGCAGGAGGTGAGTTGAGCGACCTTCTTCAGGAGTGAAGACTTTGCAGGCAGAAATGTGTAGAATTAGCTGAAGAGCTATCTACTACAAGTTGACCCTTTATATACTAGGGGGGTTACCATAAAGGGACAATGCGTAAAAGGAAATCAACAAGACGCATCGCGTTGCATGTATCGTAAAAGGGAATCAACGAACGACGCGTAAAAGGAAACGTACATGTAAAAGGAAATGTGGGGTCCCATGTCCAAGAAAGGAATCGGAGTCCTGTGTCCAAAAGGAGAAGTGGGGTTCCACTAAGTATAAAGGGAAAAGAGATAAATGGGACTTCCCGGTAGAAGCGAGGTAGAAGTCTGGGGGCATCCGTAAACATGGGAAATGGCAGTGTTCCTGTGCGAAGTCTGAAAGTATACCACTATTGACGATCTCTCAAGTGAGGTCTCTATACACCATGGAAGAAAGGTCAAACCAGTAGTGATCATAAGAATGAGTAGGAAGGAAAAATGTATCCATGTCCGTATTGTCTTCACCAGAGAGTTGTCTCCAAATGATTTCGATGTCGCATTCCCAGGTATCCTTGAAATCCATAACATTAGCTCCCCTGTCGGAAGAATGATTCACCGAATCATTATCATCAGATGTGCTTGTCATCGAAGTCTGGGAGAGCATCATCATCAATATCGTCAGGGCCAGGGAGGGAATCGTCGTCTGTTGACTGGACAATTCCAGGAGAAATGACTGGGGGATGTTCAGAGGCAATGAGTGCATCAGTAGTGGGGGCATCCAGATTGAAGGTGTCCGGTGGACCCACAACGATAGCAAGAACGGTGGCAAGGAACTCGTTGGGGGATGGGAGAGGGGACAGGGAGTGGGGTGGAGGAGTCGGGGGAGGAGACCAGCTCCGTGAGTTCAGCAAGGGTGGTGAGAAATTCTCTAACCTCATTAAGGTCAAGCGTCGGAGTAGATGGCTGAACACTTGGTCCAGGTCCAGCAGATCCCAGATGGGGCACATCCAGTCCAGCCGTGGGTCATTGGGGAAGAGATTGGTGGTTGGAAGAATATGGGGGAGGGGCGGCATCAACAGAGGGTAGGGAAGAGGTGTCCAACTCATCAGGTCGGATAGGGTAGGTAGGGACGGGGGTGGGTAATAGAGGTCTGGCAGAGGGGTAGAGACAAGTGGTCCATCCCAGAGGGTGGTACGTAGGGAGCTCTGCAGTTGATAGATAGTCCCGTTGCTGGAGGGGAGAGAGGCTGATGAGGGTGGTCCAAAGGAGAGGTTGGACGTTGTTTGGTGGGAGGGTAGAGATGAAAAGTCCAAACCCAACGTGGTCAAGGGCATCAAGTATAATCCCTCCGGTGCCCTGTATGGAATAGGAGAGGGCCGCCGCCCATGATTCTCTGAGTTGTATTGGAGATCGTTGTTGGATCTCAGACAAGAGTATGGAGTTTCGGAACACCTGGAGGAGGAGTGGGATGACCGTTGACTGAGAGGATAGGGGAAGGTTTGTGAGTGGGATCAAGAGTGGTGGTGAAGAGATGATTGCAGCATAGAGGATGTTTCAATGGAAACATGGAAGTCTGTCTAGAAAAATAAGGATGGGGTCCAAGGTGGATAGTAAGGCGTTGAGGGGAATTTCCAGGTATGCCGTAGGGGATGCGGGTGGGGTGACTGGCATAGAAGGGGAAGAAGGAGGAATGGTGAAATGAGAAGATGAACGAGAATGGAATGACTCAAGAATCGTTCCAACCATCCGCCTCAGCTGTCCAGCCAGAGTAGGTTGCACTGGTGGAGTAGCGATGTACAGGGGTGGTGACGTCATGGGGGGAGACGATTCCAACAGAGATTCTGTGAGGGGTAACATGGAGGATGAAGAAGAGGGCATCACGAGAGTATTGGAGTTTGAGGGCGATAGCAAAGATGGAATAGAAAAAGAAAAGTGTGAGAGCAGAGAAGATGATGAATATGACGAGGGAGAAGGTAACCTCGATCATGTGGAAGGAGGTCAGAATGAGGGAAAAGCCTTGGGGTGAGAGGCTTTATATAAGTCGAGGAGAGTCTTGGTGTGTACCAAATTGGACAGCAGTTCCCACATGTTGTTGGAAGATGGATAGCCTTTCCATTTGATAAGGAACTGCAGATTCCGTGTGGAACCCCAATGTCCCATGATTGCTTCAACTTCGTATTCTTCTTCTGATCCAAGAAGATCTGGTGGCAGGCATGAGAATGAGGGGCCGTGTTCATCAGTTTCCTGATAAGGGGAGAGGATTGAAGCATGGAAGACATCATGTATCTTCCAGGTGGGAGGGAGTTTGAGCCAATAAGAGACAGGAGAAATGACTGAAACAAGCAGAGCAATCCAAAAAGAAGGTCTCAGTTTAACATCTTTATAGGACGAAGCATAAGAGGGAAGTGTGGGGGATTGATGCGAAATCTCCAAGTGAACTTTGTTAGAGTTC
Source organism: Wakefieldia striispora (assembly GCA_038090475.1). Taxonomy (NCBI): domain Eukaryota; kingdom Fungi; phylum Basidiomycota; class Agaricomycetes; order Agaricales; family Hymenogastraceae; genus Wakefieldia; species Wakefieldia striispora. The sequence continues at coordinate 8,681 of JBBPMU010000420.1, read as the reverse complement.
CTTGGTGGTGTATTCATGGTTTATATACTACAGGCCAGCTGTATGTACGTGTTTACATGTATGATAAGAAAGATAAGAGGGTGTTCCGCCATTGGCTGGAACGTCATGGAATATGAGGGAATACCACAGCCTTTGATACATGTGTCAAGCGTGAGGCGTGTGGCAGAATGGAAAAGAAGCATAAGGCGGAAATGAAATGATACATGAGGTGTGGCAGATCTTTATGTAGATCGTGCTGGAGATTAAAATAAGAAGCATAAATGTGGTAGCCAATAGGATCCAGTCCTTTGGACAGCCTTAACATGAGGTGCGTACCTTGTCCTAGAACAGTAGTTGTTCTGGATCGAAGAGTGTGCTAGAGAAAGGAACAACATAGTTGGACTTCAAGTCTGAAAAAGAGTGGATGTCTGAGGGAAGGAAAATAGCGTTTGTAACAATGACCTGAGTGATTTCGAAAGGTCCTTCTCTTTGAGGAGCTAGTTTTCAGGAGTGGTAGCCGAGCTTTAGATTCTTGTTGTTGAGCCAGACTTTCTGACTGACTTTCCAAGGGGAGAACTTGGTGGTAATGCAGGATTTCATGTCGTCTTGTGCCTTTTGGTGGGCAGTGAGGGCTTCCATTCTAGCTTCATCGAGTTTGGTAAGGCATTGCTCGGCGGCTGGGACGAATGTGGTGCGAGAGAGAGAGGGGTAAGAGTGGGGTTCGTATCTGTACATGAGGGAGAATGGGGATTGGTTGGTGACAGAGTGGGCATTGGAGTTCTGGGAGAATTCGGCCATAGGGAGGAGGGATGCCCAAGTGGTCAGTTTTCCTTTGCAAAAGATCTGGAGGTAGGTTTCAAGTTCTTGGTTTACCCGTTTGGTTTCGCCATCAGTCTGGGGATGATAGGCGGTGGAAAGGGCGAGGTCGTAGTTCAGTAGACAGGCAAGCTCTCTAGCGAAAGCAGAGGCGAATTGTGGGCCACGATCTGAGATAAGTTTGTCGTGTAAACCAAAATGAGGGAAAACTTAAGAAAAGAATAGGGTTGCAACACCCTTGGCAGTGATAGATTTCAAGCAAGGGATGTAAATTACCCCCTTAGTAAGACCATGGTCAACCACGACCATAATATGTAGCTGTTACAAACGCTATTTTCCTGCCCTCAGACATCCACTCTTTTTCGGACTCTAAGTCCAACTATGTTGTCCCTTTCTCTAGTGCACTCTTCGATCCAGAACAACCACTGTTCTAGGACAAGCACGATCTAAAGATCTGCCACACCTCATGTTACCATTTCATTTCCGCTTTATGCTTCTCTTCCATTCTGCCACACGCCGCACGCTTGACGCATGTATACAAGGCTGTGGTATTCTCTCATATTCCATGATGTTCCAGCCAATGGCAGAACTACCTCTTATCTCTTTAGCTATGTCATAGTAATCACATGACCGTAGTTTGTACAGTATATAAACCCGTCAATATACACCAAGGAACTCTAACAAAGTTCACTTGGTCGTTTCGCCTCTTTCTGAGTGATCATTCCCACAACCTCATCTCTTACACTTTAACAAGCTCAGCTTTTGAGGCTTGTTTCAATAGCATCATGGCCATCTGATGGGGGAAGATCAGTGATGAGATCCACAGAGATTTGTTGAAAGGGGCGGGTTGCCTTGGAAGGAATTGGGGACAGAGGAGGGGTGGTGGGATGTGTGATGACCTTGTTGGCCTGGCAAATAGCACAGCTGGCGATGAATTTGTGAGCAAAGGTAGCCATTCCGGGCCACCAATAGTCTCGTTGGAGGAGGTGTAATAGGTGGAAATAACCGGGGTGTCCAGCGGCGGGTGAGTCATGAATGGATGTGACAAGTTCCTTCCGGGTGTCATCAGGGACATAAAGGCATCCCTGGAAGAAGAGGGATCCATCATAGAATTCCCAGTCCTGGGGAGAGGCTCTGGGGAACAAAGAGCTGCCGTTTTGGAGCGCTGACATGGCTTTCTGGACAATGGGGTCGTCGGGGGTCGAGTCGGCGATTTTGTTTGCTAGGTCAGTGTCGATGACATTAATGAAGTTGTTACGGATTTCGAAGATACTTGGGAACGGGACGTTGAAATCATCTGGAGACAGCTCTCTGGTGAAGAAGACATGGACCTGGATACATTTTTCTTTCCTACTCATTCCTATGATCGCTCTTGGTTTGACCTTTCCTCTACGGCATATAGAGACCTCACTTGGGAGATCATTGATAGTGGTCAATATGACCCACTATACCATGACTTCTAAGACAGCCTTCAGACTTCGCACGGGAACACCGCCGTTTCCCACATTTACGGATGCCCCCAGACTTCTGACTCGCTTCTACTGGGAAGTCCCATTTATCTCTTTCCATTTATACTTAGTGGCTCTCCGCTTCTTCTTTTGGACTATGGACCTCCGCTTCCTTTCTTGGACATGGGACTCTGCATTTCCTTTTACGCGTACGTTTCCTTTTACGCATCCTTTGTTGATTCCCTTTCCTGTCTATTTGTTTCTATTTGTACCTTTTAGTATAAATACCCACCACTGTAGTAGAATAGCTCTTCAGCTAATTCTATGCACTTCTGCCTGCAAAGTCTTCGCTCCTGAAGAAGGTCGCTCGACTTACCTCCTACGCTAAGCCCTTCCAGTTCTCTGTCTCACTTATTGACGGGCTTCTCTCTTACGAGCAATAGCCAATACTCTGCTCCTAGTCGTCGCTGACACTACGAGTACGAAAGGATCTCAAGTGAAGTCTTTGTTCCGCACCCGCGTAACAAAAGAATTAGCTCGTCCCTTGATCCCTGCTACTACGCACGGGATCTGCCCAACTTCACACCACATATCGTCCTCCTGCTTCAGAAGACTCCTCTGACGACGAACAAATACCTGCTGCTTCCCCCTACACCAATCCTTACCAATCCGCACGTCCTTCTGGAACTTCTTCCCCGCGTTCTCCCACTCAACCTAGACAACGAGTAGCCGGATCCTCTCAAGTCCCTTCCCCTGATACTCGACGAGGACCTCTTCTGAATGTTACTCCTGGGTATTCCCCCGTTCCATCCCCTCTAGGAACCACTCCTGCTCTTTCCCCTCTCCAGTTCCAATCGACACTCCCATCCTCCCAGCACACCCCGACCACCCGTTCTCCTTCCTCTGCCCCCAGCTCTAGCAGCATGTCGAACCCCACCCAAGAAGAACTCAAGGTGGCTTGCCTGGAACCCTTCTCTGGCAAGAGTGAAGACGCCTCCCGCTGGCTGTTGGCGATGAAAGCCTATTTCGCCATCAATGACGCAAAGTATAACGACAAGAAGATCATGATCACCCTCCTGAATCAAATGAACCAGGGGAGAGGGGCAACCTTCTCCGAAGCCTGGCTCACGAAGATTATGACTGCCCCCATCGCCTCCTGGACCGATACCCTTACCAAGATGGAGAAGGACTTCCACACCGTCTTTATACCCCCCAGCCTCAAAGACACCGCGCGAATGACCCTCCACAACATCCGCATGGAAGGTAAACCATTCAATGGCGACTTCGATGCTTTCCGCAGTGCATTCCAGCTCGAAGCCTCCAGGAGCGATGTCTCTGATCAATCGGTCCTCAAGGATCTTCTTCGTCATGCGGTCTCGAAACAGATCGCCACCATGATGACAGCCTTAGAGAAGGAACCCGCGACCGCGAATGACTGGCTCGACAAGGCCTCTCATTTCTACCATGCAATTGTTCGCAACGACTTACTCTGGAAAGGAGGAACTTCCTATATCAGATCGACCCTGTCTGTTACGGATTTCGAAGATACCTGGGAACGTGACGTCGAAATCATCTGGAGACAGCTCCCTGGTGAAGAAGAAACGGACCCGGATACGTTTTTCTTTCCTACTCATTCTTATGATCGTCATTGGTTTGACCTTTCCTCCATGGCATATAGAGACCTCACTTGGGAGATCATCGACAGCGGTCAATACGACCCTCTGTTCCATGACTTCTAGGTTATTCTTCAGACTTCGCACGGGAACACCGCCGTTTCCCACGTTTACGGATGCCCCCGGACTTCTGACTCGCTTCTACCGGGAAGTCCCTTTTATTCCTTTTCCACTTATATCTAGCAGCTCTCCACTTCTCCTTTTGGACTACGGCATTCCGATGCCTTTCTTGGACACGGGACTCCGCATTTCCTTTTACGCGTATGTTTCCTTTTATGCGTCCTTTGTTGATTTCCTTTTACGATACACGCGACGCGACGCGTCTCGTTGATTCCCTTTCTCGTCTATTTGTTTCTATTTGTACCTCTTAGTATAAATACCCGCCGATGTAGTAGAATAGCTCTTCAGCTAATTCTACACACTTCTGCCTGCAAAGTCTTCGCTCCTGAAGAAGGTCGCTCAACTTACCTCCTGCACTAAGCCCTTCCAGCTCCCATCTCTCTTCGCTAACGGGCTTCTCTCTTACGAGCGATAGCCATATACCCTGCTCCTAGTCGTCGCCGACACTATGAGTACGAAAGGTCTTCAAGTGAAGTCTTTGTTCCGCACCCGCATAACAATATAAGAACCAGGGTGGGTGTCATAGAGGATGTTGAAATCCTGGAGAAAGAGCATCCAGTGGGCATGTCAGCAGGAAAGTTTCCAGGGTTCCTTAAAGTAGGTGAGATTCTTGTGGTCAGTAATGATGGTTACAGGGTGAGGAGTTCTGCTAAGGTATTGGCACCATTCTTCGAGGGCTTTGATGATGGCCAGTAGTTCCTGATTGTAGATGTCGTAGTTGTGCTCCATGGGAGTGAACATGCACGAGAAGTAGGAACAGGGGTGGAGGTCACCATTGATGTCCTTTTGCATAAGAACTGCTCTAGCGCCAGTGAGTGAGGCATCGGTCATCACCGTGAAGGATCTCTGGGGGTCTGGCATGGAGAGAGCTGGCAGACTGAGGAATTTGGACTTCAATTTGTCGAATGATCACTGTTGATTGTCCTTCCATTCCCAGGTGGCGGATTTCCTGGTAAGGGCAATAAGGGGAGCGGCGATGGCAGAAAAGTTGGTGATGAATTTCCTGTAAAAGTTACAGAAACTGATGAAGGATCATACTCCCTTTATGGAAGTAGGGGGTACCCAGGATTTGATAGCGGAGAGTTTAGCTGGGTCCATTCTGATCTCGCCTTCAGCAATGATCATTCCTAGGAAGTCAACAGATTTCTGGGAAAAGGAGCACTTTTCCAACTTGAGGTGTAGGTGAAGTTCTGCCATTCATTCAAGTATGCGGTGGGTTCGTTCATCATGGAGGTGTTGGTTGTCCTTGGTGTGAATCAAGAGATCATCCATGTATATGATAAGCCATCCTTTGGCTATCATGTTGCCAAAGTAGTGGTCCATAAATGCCTGAAAGGTAGGGGGGCCATTACACATCCTGAAGAACATGATGAGTGTTACAAACGCTATTTTCCTGCCCTCAGATATCCACTCTTTTTCGGACTCTAAGTCCAACTATGTTGTTCCTCTCTCTAGCGCACTCTTTGATCCAGAACAATCACTGTTCTAGGACAAGGTATGCACCTCATGTCAAGGCTATCCAAAGGACTGGATCCTATTGGCTGCCACATTTATGCTTCTCATTTTAATCTCTGGCACGATCTAAGATCTGCCACACCTCATGTTACCATTTCATCTCCGCTTTATGCTTCTCTTCCATTCTGCCACACACCTCATGCTTGATGCATGTAGATAAGGGCTGTGGTCTTCTCTCATATTCCATGACGTTCCAGCCAATGGCGGAACACTCTCTTATCTCTTTACCTACGATATGCTAGTTACATAATCATAGGTTGTACAGTATATAAACCGCTGAATAGAGACCAAGGAACTCTAACAAAGTTCACTTGGAGTTTACACTTCATTCTGAGTGACATTCCCCTACACCTCACATCTTACACTTTAACAAGCTCAGCTTTTGAGGCTTGTTTCAATGAGGGGTTCAAAAAGGCTGAATGGGGTCATGAATGCTGCTTTCCACTGATCGCCGTCTTTGATGCAGATGTTGTTGAATCCCCATCGAACATCCATCTTGGTGAAGACATTCGAGCTTCAAAGCTTGTCCATAAGGTCAGGGATAAGCGGGAGAGGGTAGGTGTTTTTGACTGTATGTTCATTCAGATAGCAGTAATCTTGGCAAGGTCAGAGCTTTCCATCCTTCTTGGTGACAAAAAAGAAAGGTGCAGCTTGGGGGGATTTTGATGGACAAATAGTCCCCTTTTCTAAGTGTTCTTTGATGAAGTCCTGGCAAGCCTTCATTTCTTCAGGGTTTAGAGTAAAGCAATCGGACCAGGCGATCGCTTTTATCTCTAATCACCTAAGTGACTAGGTCTTTCGCACAGCAGGGCAAAAGGGCAGAGGTTATGGATACTAGGAGAGAGATAACTCACTAGTATTGATCGAGGTAGATCAAAGAATAAAGTGGAGTTGTCCTTTGTGAGGTGCAAAGAATGGATGGTAAGACGAACAGTGTTCGAATTCTGGTTAGAGAGCTCTGAGGGAGACTCTCACTCTTATATACTGTACAGAGAGTACATATATAGTAAACAGTCTTATCTATCTAGAAAGGCCATGAGTGTCCTATTGGACGATATCCAAAGATAACAAGAATAGAGAGATAAGTTATCTCTATATGAAATGTTGTTATCTGCCAATGGATAAGTTATCCACTATCATATGAAATAAGAAGACATGATAGTGGACAAGGGTATTTGTCAGAACATTCTAGGGTTGTACCCTTCATATCTATTTGATATGAGTCTAGAACATTGGAATCAATCTAAAGATTGTTCCATCTGAGAAACAGTAGATCAGATCAAAATATTGATCTAAGATCAGGGTATCTGGAGATGAAGATCTGAAGATGAAATACCACTGATCTCGACATAGAGAATATGGTTTGGCATTCCACAGGGTAAACGATGGCGTGGTTGAAGTCACAGGATGGAGGGATAAAACCATGCTCCAGTTTGTCAAAGACTTTCTTGTAATCCTTGAATGTATTGGGTAATACCACCTGTGGGGCTTTCTTTTGTGCTGCAATAGTGGTAGAAAGGGTTACCTTCCAGATCACTTCTGGTAGGATGTTTGCTTCTTGTAGTTTTCATTGAAAACGCTGTTTGATGGCTTGCTGCCGGGCATCGTAGTTGGCCTTGGATACTTGATCTGGGTTCTTGTCGATATATCAAATAAGGTAGGCTTGTGCTTCCCTTAGAGGGTCGTCGTGTCATCAGACTTGTTGTCTGTCTTCGAATTTGATTGTTTGGTTGGTCCAATCTATCTTTGGGTTTACCTTTACTAGCCATGGCATCCCAAGTATGACATTTTGGGATCCACAGTTGATCACCATGAGTTCCTGTTGGTGTTCTGTGTCAGCGTAGTGTAAGGTGATGAATACCTTATGACAGATTTCTCCAGCCTTGTTCTTGGTTCCATCCACGTTTTTGGCTCTGATTGGTTCAGCCAGTCGGATGAGGGGGATCCAGTTTCATATGGCAAAGTCTCAGTCAATAAATGATCTGGTGGCTTCAGAGTCGATGAGGGTGGTGGTGGCGACAATTTCTCCTGATCTTTCTGCATAAAGGGATACTGGAACATGTATTGCCCTATCTGCAGGAGAGGATACAAAAACGGGAGCTATTTGTACAGGAGTCCTTGTCCTTGAGGAAGTAGACGTTGCTCTACTCCTCAGTGTTGAAAATCTGTGTCTCCCTCAGCTTCTTGCTCTGGTTCATCCATTGGGACTTCTTGAGACTTGTCCAAAAACATCTCTAGTAATCAGATGGCTTGATGGGTCTTGAGCCCTCAGCCTTTTGCATAGGCAGAGAGCAGGTCAAGAGGAGTGTCTTCTTCAGCAGTCCTAATCTTCTGTGGGGGAGAATGATGGTTCTGCCTGTTATAATGCTTGCCAGCGAAACATCCAACCTTGTGACAAATGAAACACTTCCTATTCTTGATATGTTCGGATTGTTCTGCCAGGGATAAAGAAATGTAGTCCACGTCCATGGCCATGGGGTCTCAGGTGTGGGCGGTGGATGAGGTGGATCTGATGTAGGAAGTACCTCCTTTCCTAAGGAGGTCGGTGTGGATGATCATGTGGTAGAAATGAGAGGCTTTCTCTAGCCACTTGTTCGCAGTGGTGGGTTCCTTCTCTAAGGCTGTCATCATGGTTGTGATTTGGTGCAAAACAGTGCGTTTAAGAAGATCCTTGAGTACTGATTGGTCAGAGATGTCGCTCCTGGAGGCTTCAAGCTGGAAGGTGCTATGGAAAGCATCGAAATCACCATTGAATGGCTTTCCTTCCATACGAATGTTGTGGAGGGTCATTTGTGCAGTGTCTTTGAGGCCTGGGGGTATAAAGACAGTGCGGAAATCCTTTTCTATCTTGAGGAGGGTGTCAGCCCAGGAAGCAACTGTTACGCGGGTGCAGAACAAAGACTTCACTCGAGATCCTTTCATACTTGTAGTGTCGGCGACGACTAGGAGCAGAGTATATGGCTATCGCTCGTAAGAGAGAAGCCCGTTAGCGAAGAGAGAACGGAGCTGGAAGGGCTTAGCGCAGGAGGTAAGTCGAGCGACCTTCTTCAGGAGCGAAGACTTTGCAGGCAGAAGTGCGTAGAATTAGCTGAAGAGCTATTCTACTACAGCGGCAGGTATTTATACTACG